>JAVJIF010019350.1:0-32312 GCA_038442645.1 Agave tequilana | reverse complement strand
TTGAGTGTATTGTATATTGAGGAGTTTGACAACTCTTCTTTATGTGGTAAACGTGTGTAGGGGGAGCTTCACATCTCCTCTTATGCATTACATAATATGTGTTATGTGGAATTGGGGCTTGTCATCCCTTCTTCATGTAATGCATATGTGTAGGGAAGTTACTTTACCGTCTTCCTCTTCATGAATGTATATCGCATATAACCTTTTATTGACTTATTAGTTTACACCCCTTATTGGTCTCTTTGTTTATGACAAAAAAAAGGGGAGAAAAATTTGATAATTTTGTTTTACTTTAACGCCTTTGTTGATGATTGACAAAAAGGGGGAGAAGTAGTATTGAGATATATGCATGTTTCCTTACTTAAGGGGGAGAAGTATTTGTTTTCCTTGCTTAAGGGGGAGTAGTATTTGTGTTTATGCATATATGTTTTGTTTGCAAATAGAAGAAAAAGACTGTGATTTTGTTTTATGCTTGATTAGCATGTTTACTCCTTCATTTGCATACATGTTTATGTGCTCATTATCATATTTATTATTGTTTGTGATGCATGAGTTAAGGGGAGCTTTTGAAGCTTCACTTTAATCCATGCATATATAACTTCATGAGTTTTGTCATCATCAAAAAGGGGGAGATTGTTGGCCCGAAAGCCCATCACTCTAGTTTGATGATGATCAACTCATGTAGTTATAGTACTAATAATCTTGTGTTTAATTAGTGACAGATTTATGATCAAGATCTTAGTAAGTGCATAGCGTCAACAAAGAATTGGAGTCAAGTTTGGGAGCTAGCACGTTTGATCCAAGAGCCATTGGATCGTGTTTGGACCAAGTCAAGAAGTTGAGAAGCTTCAAGTGAAGACTTCAAGAAGATGAAGACTTGTGTCTAGGTTGTTTTTAGAAGATTTATTTTTAGATAAAATGTAAAGGATAGAGTAGTTGGGTGGATTGCTCAAGTACATATACACACACTCTTGATAGTTTGTGTTTTACAAAAGAATTTTTATTTTAGAAAATATAATTCTGGTTTTTTTTTCAAGTTTATATGTTTTATCCAAAACCATGTTTAGTGCTTAATGTCAAAAACATAGATATTTCACCATGTTTGTGTAGTGGATCATATCCATACACCATATGCTTTAAAAGTGTTTAGAATATCTTGTTTTGTATTTAGTGAAGTTTTGGAAAAACAAAGTTTGAAAAAATCAAGTTTGGAAAAATACATTTTTCAATTGAGCCAATATTTCCATATTACAAAATAGTCCAAATCATTTGTAAACATGCATTGATTTTGTGCAAGCATGTTTGTTTATCAAAGTATATTAGTAAAACTATTTTGTAGATTTTCTGTGATTTTATGGGATTTTATTTTAGCCAAAAAGACCAATTTTTAATCCCTTAACTTTGTTTCCTGGCTTCAGCCGGTCGACCGGGGACGGTCGACCGCAGCTTGAAGTCGGCGACCTTCAGGGTCGACCGACGTGCACAGACGTGCACGCCAGTTCTGGCAGGAGGGCTCGCCGACCAACCCGGCGACCGTCCAGAGAGCTCTGCTCTCTGGAAAGGCCCGGATCGACGAGCGGCCGGACCATACAGAGAGACTTGCTCTCTGTATCTGGCTCGGTCGACCGATCGGTCGACCGATGGCACAACGGTCTGAAATATGACCGTTGGCCGGACGACCGGGCGGTCGTCCGACAGGCCTGACAGACCCCAACGGCTAGTTTTCCAGACTCTATAAAATGGGGCATTTGGGGGCTATTTTGATTAAGATTTCCAAGTGGTTTTTGGGCTAGTTTTTCCAACTCTTTTCAGAGGTTTTCTCCACTTGTTTTAGTGCAAATATTTTCAATCAAAAGGAGAGTTTACCAAGAGTGTTTAAAAGAGATTTCTTTGAGTTTTCCTCCACCATCTCTTTCCTTGTTTTCTCACACAACACTTGAGCTATCCATTGCTATATCTATCTATAGGGATTTGTTGTGAGAGGATTTTAGGTGATCAAGAGTTGTGATCACCAAAGTTCATCTTTGTTCTTTGAGGAGGCGGACGAGTGCGTTCGCGGTTGTTTAGAGTTCGTGTGTGAACTCTTGGTTTGAGGTGCAGCCTCGGCGAGCTTGTGGGGCTTGCGGTGTGTACAGACTAGGGAGTCCGAGAGCTTGTAGGTGTTGCGGCACGGAGTGATCCGGTGGGATCGATTATAGTGGAAATCCTTCGTGTGTCGAAGGCAGGGATGTAGAGCAAGTGTGCTCGAACCTCGAAACAAATCTCTTGTGTTTGCGATTGCTCACTCTCTCTCTGTCTCTTGTTTATATCTTGCATGCTATTATTGTGCTTATCCTTACATGCTTGATATTCATATTGTGCTTAATTGATATACATGCTTGGGATTGTTTGCTAACACTTGTATTCAACCAAGAGAGCCAACGCAACACCTCAACCCTTATCTAGGGGAATCTAGAGGAGTTAGTCCAGAGCCCTTCACGGGGAATTCGGCTACACTCTTTTGTTATACGTGGTGTTTAGTGTAAGAGTTTAGTTTAGGTCATAATAGTTTTTACTTCCGCATTATTTCGCATTAAGTGACCATTAGATTAGCCATCACCTATTCACCCCCCCTCTAGGTGATCTTACAATTGGTAGCAGAGCATTTACACCTTTGCCTATGTTACTTCAGACATGTAGGCATAACTTTCTCGATAAAGTGAAAGTCCGCATGGGAGCTGTTAAAGCTCACACTCTGAGATAACTGAGAAATCAGCTAAAATATTGTAACGCCCCAATCCCGCAGGTACGGGGACGTTATGGCGATGTACATACACAGGGCGGAGATACCCTCACGTGCGTACGCTAAGCCTCAATACAGAAAAACACTCACAAATTGACTATGAAAAGGTAGCTCTCTTTCTCATGATCGCAACGGTTCTAGAATCGTCCAGATCGGACATCAGATGCTCCAAATATCGCCCGAATACTAAAAGTAATAGAAATGGGTTAAATATGTAATAAAAATATCTCAAATGCAAATAATAAACTTTTGCAGGGGGTTGCAATGTTTGAGACCCCCAAAAGCTGGTGGGGAATTAACATCAAAAACCATGACACGGCTGAATCTTCTGATACATCAACATTGAAAGTATATGGAGAAACCCGATCAAAAAAAGGTAACTCCAACAGAACTTTAGAGTATCAGAGACAATATTCCTTCAAAGATGAGCATGTGGTGACACTTTTCCACTTGCTCAACAAAGGCAACAAGCTCAAGTTGCCAAAGGCTAGACGCCAGACGAGTGGGACGATGAAAGATCCCATCTATTGTCTTTTCATAGGATTGTTCATCATCCTACTTGTAGGTGTAATATCCTTAAGGACAAAATTCAAGCGCTGATTGAAGCGGGTATTTTGACTCTGAAGTCAGAACATAAAAGGGGCACTACCTAACCCTTCCCTAAAAAGGAGGATGGAGGTAGTCAATTCTACTTCCAAAAGCCATGGGTCTTATCCCATCAACGGCTAAAGTAATGGGACTCAAGCCAGTTAAAAGTTAAAGGCAAGTCTTGTAATGTCTACCATAGTAAATGACACCACATCAGCAACTCCTTTCAGCAGCTCTGAAGAGGAGACAATCTTCTTAGTCGCTATATGATAGTAGACAGGCACTACATCTGGCAAATAATACTTGCGACAGTACAACCAGGCGCCTAATGAGACACAACAACCAACAACGTCGGAAACACGCAGTGTAACCTTGCCATAACGTCCCCGTACCTGCGAGAGCGGGGCATTACACGTAGAGGGTTAGAATATGTCATTACACCATTCAAATAGGGATGACCTTTGTAGTAGATGTAGTCTACTCGAGTGGAGCTCATCGCCTAGCGAATCCAAATGGTGACACACTCTTGATGCCAATGAATGACAAGTGCTATCCATGATCACGTTAACACTATACATTTGAACATCAAGTCAGACTCGTTTGACTATTTTATCTCCTCAAGAAGTCCCTTTCCCAGGTGGAATCAATTTCAAACATCTCCGCATTCTTCTTTCGATAATTCTTGAATGAACCAAATTCATCGAAGAAGGTTTGTGATGCATCATTGCAGGACCTTTCTAGTGTTTTCACATTTATGTTCAGATTCGATGATCAGCTGTGACTAGAGTCTTGATTATGATGAAAAAAGTAAAACTCCACGAGGAATCATGACTTACTCGATATATTCCCTGTGAAGTTTATACTCCATATCCAGACACGAAGATCAGCTGAGAACCAGAGTCTTGATGAACAAAAGATGACGCTCCACGAAGAGTGTCGATCTACCCAACAATTCTCACGAAGTTTAGATTTAACTCTTTAATTCCCAATGAGATTTTAGAGGTTACTGGGTGAAATACAGAAATGTTCACTTCATGTGAAACGATCTGAAGCCTTTGGTGAATAAGGTTAGAGGAAAACATTGACTTTTAAGCCTAATATAAAGTCCTCAATGACTCATTATGCTGAGGGGAATAGCATGGCTAGCCTAACTCAAACGGTAGTTGGTAAAGACATACAAAACCCATTGATAGTTGAGGATTTGTTAAAAATTCTAAGGGACCTAATCTTACTTTTTCCATTAAAGTCACCTACCAATTCTCGTCCATGGAATGGTAGGAACACAAAATGCTGTATTCATTTTTTTTAATGTGATGAATCGTAGATCAGAATTGTAATGCTTAAAGCTCACGCCTCTGACAATAAAACCTTTTGAATATCCCTAACGGATCCTGTTAATATCCCCAGTAGATCAAACTCCACTCAAATTGTTGTTATGTTCAAATACCTCTAATAGTAAATGAATTCTTGTTAAGTAAACATCACACCTCTGACAAGTTAATGTTACAAATCTCTAAGCGGAGAAGTTGTCATGATCACTTTGGACAAAATCTCCTTCTAATTCCCTAGCACGGAATTTGGTTGTTACATTAATGTTTACCTCTAACAATTGTTCAGGGAATAATAATCTCCCTATCGAATCCCCATAAAGTCTTTATGTCACATTGACGGTTACCTCTGACATCTTAGAGAACGCTAAACTCTCTATATTCTCTTATGGTATTCATTTTCTAACTCCCTAGCGAGCTTCTAATAGATACCCCTCGGAGTCTATTATTACCCTTTTCAGTCCCCAGTGGACTCTTCGGTTGTCACATTAACAGCATACCTCTGACAATTTTTTTCAAAAAATTCTCCAAGGAAGCACTAATTTTCCCACGGAGTTTATGATCAAGTCCTATTTCTCCCAGTGGAATTGTTTTTTTTTGCTGTCATGTCCAGTTCATCACCTCTGAACGACAGAACTCTGAGCTTGGCGGCTTCTCAATCAGTTATGTCCATATTACCTCTGAACTGACAGATAGCCAAGTCTCATTTTTCGGTCCGGTAGAGACACTCTTTTTGCCATCATGTCCATTTCATCACCTCTGAATGGCAGAACTCTGAGCTTGGTGGTTTCTCAATCGGTTATGTCCATATTACCTCTGAACTGATAGATAGCCAAGTCTTATCTTTCAGTCTGGTAAAGAATTTCCGTCATGTCCAGTTCATCACCTCTAAATGGCAGAATTTTGAGTTTGGTGGCTTCTCAATCGGTTATGTCCAGTTTATCACCTCTAAACTGACAGATGGCCAAGCCTCATCTCCTAGTCCGATGAGACTTCTCCTTTTACCGTCATGTCTATCTTATCACCTCTGAAAGGCTTTGAGCTTGGTGGCTTCTCAACCGGTCATATCCAGTCAATCACCTCTGAACCGATAGATAGCCGAGTCTCATCCTCCACTCCACTTTGGACTTCTCTTTTGTCGTCATGTCCAGTTAGTCACCTCTGAACGATAAAATTTTTGAGTCTAACAATTCCTGACAAGTTATGTCTAGTTTATCACCTCTGAACTGACGAATTCTAGATCTCACTCTTGCAGTCCCCCAGTGAACTAGCTGTCAAGTTCATACGACTACCTCTGATTAGCGGATTGTTAGCCTGGTGTCTCTTAGTTCGTCATGTCCAAATTACCCCTGAACCGATAGGTGCCAGATCCAATTCACCCTTGCAGTCCCCTATGGGCTAGCTGCTAAGTTAATATGACTACCTCTGGCAGCGGATTCGGAGTTTAGTGTATCTTAGTCTATCATGTCCAGTTCATCACCTCTAAATAAACGAGGTCCCTAAAATCGTGTTCACCTTTTCGTTTACTGTTATGTCTAGTTCGTCACCTCTGAATAGTAAACACTCTGAGTTTGGCAATTTCTAATCGGTTATGTCCAGTTTGTCACCTCTGAGCCGACGAATATCCAATCTCACCCTTCATTGTCGTTATATATAGTTCGTCACCTCTGAACGACAAGGCTTCGTGTCTAATGATTCCTAATTAGTTATGTCCAGTTCGTCACATCTGAACTGACAGATACCCAAATCTAACTTTCCACTCTGGTAGAGATTCTTCTCGCTGTTATGTCAGTTTATCACCTCTGAACAACGAACCCTCTTTCTAGTGATTCCTAACCTGTTATGTCCATATTACCTCTGAAAAGACTGATTCCTAGATCTGCTTCCCATTATCCCTAGTGAATTCTCATACTTAGACTGATTATTATGTTCCTAACCTCTGAATAATTTTCAGTTACAGTTCTAATTTCTTTGGAGAATTCTACTTGATGAATACTCACCCTTTTGAACACTCGAGGTAATTCAAAGTGTTTCGAACTTCGAACCAATCCATTACAGATTACGAAAACTTTGAAGGGGTTTGTTGACACTCTAAAAAGATAAACTCTTAGACAACTCTTCAACTAGTCTGAACGATATCTAAGTTATCAACTTTTACAAATGACAAGTCCCAGATAAGTTAACGACCAGTTGCTGCCCATCCCCAAGGGATAAAACAACGACTTGGACCCTACTGATCTAGTAAAGTAGATAGTACGCCATGTGTTGCCTTTGAAGAAACCTATGCAGGCCTATGATGCTAAGTTAGCTCAATATTTAGTCTCGCATGAGCCCAAGGGGTTAGTCTCTCCTGAGAGGCTAAGTTTATTTAGTTTTGCCTTGAAGCTCTTCACAGCTCCGCAGAGAGCTAACAGATTAGCTTCGCCTGAAGCTCTATACAGCTACGCAGAAGGCTAACTCCTAGCTTCGCCTGAAGCTTAGCACAGCTCTGTGAGTGCTTACTTCTAGCTTTGTCTGTAGCTTTACACAGCTCTGTTGAGAGCTAACTTCTACCTTCGCCTGAAGCTTGGCACAACTCTGCTGAAGAGTTGCCTCGCTTGAGGAAGCTAGTCTTGCCTGGTTAGCCTCGCCTCAGGAGGTTAGCCTCGCTACCCCTGGTTAGCCTCGCCTGAGGAGGCTAGCCTCGCCTGGGTAGCCTCGCCTCAACTGGCTAGCCTTACTTGAGGAGGCTAACCTCGCCTCTACTGGCTAGTCTTGCATGAGGAGGGTATCCTCGCCTGAGAAGGCTAGCCTCGCCTCAACTGGCTAGCTTTGCATGAAAGGGCTAGCCTCACCTCTATTGGCTAGCCTCGCCTCCAATGGCTAGGCTCGCTTGAGGACGCTAGACTCATCTCAACTGGCTAGCCTTGCCTGAGGAGACTAGCCTCTAGCCTCGCCTCAACTGGCTAGTCTCGCCTCTACTGGCTAGCCTTACCTCTAGCCTCTAGCCTTACCTCCACTGACTAGCCTCGCATTAGGAGGGTACCCTCGCCTGAGGAGGCTAGCTTCGCCTCAACTGGCTAGCCTTGCCTTAGGAGGCTAGTCTCGCCTCCACTAGATAGACTTATATGAGGAGGGTAGCCCCACTTTAACTGGCTAGCCTTGCATAAGAGGGCTAGCCTCGCCTCAACTTGCTAGCCTCGCCTAAGGAGGCTAGCCTCGCCTCAACTGGCTAGCCTTACATGAGGAGGCTAGCCTCGCCTCCACTGGATTGAAGGTAACTGCCCCACTAAGTTATTGGGAGAATTAATGGGTAGTTACAACCATAATCTCTCATTAAGAGGAGACAATCAATGGAATCATAACTCCCTATTCAGCTTATAAATAGCTCACTAGTAGGCTAGATTCAGAGTCTTGAAGAAATTCAAGTCCAAGAAGGCTTTTTGAGGAGCATAAAGCTTCTTTGGTGGCTTCAAAGCTCAAGCTAATAAGAGATCTATCTCTCGCTTTTAAAAATTCAGAGAATCACTTCTCTAATCCTATAAGGATAAATTTAGGGTGCTAATACCCTAAGATCTTCCTCTCTCAAGGAATCTCTGGAACCAGGCGAGAAGGAATTCTCAAGTAATAGCATTCGTAGATCGATCGCTCTCATCGTCAATGGGACAAAGTGATCGCATTGATCAGACTTCACCGACACACTTTCCCAGAAATCTCAGAGGAGAGTTCTTCTTCTAATTTTTTATTTTTGTTCAATTACTTGCTATCTTCTCCTCAAATTTTATAAGTTTCCCCTTTTGATATGGAAAATATCTGCTGAACTGTCCTAATCTCCATCTTGCGCTTTATCTTCCATCTCTGATTTTTCTTGCAATAATAATTCTTCATCAAAGATTACATCTCTGCTGGTAAAAGCGCTCCTTTTCTCGGGATACCAAAGTCTAAAACCCTTGACTCCTTTGGTGAACCCGATGAAGATACACTTCTTAAACTTAAACTCCAGTTTGTTCCTTTTCTGACTATCAACTAAACTATATGCCGAACAACTGAAAATTCATAAGGTTGAATAGTTCACAGACTCTCTTTGCCATATCTCCTCTAAGATCTGAAGATCAATAGTTGTTTATGGTGACATATTTACTAGATAACTCGCATGATTCATCGCCTCTGCCCAAAATTCTTTTGACATGTCAGCCCGTAATCTGATACTACGGGCACGCTCTGTAAGTGTCCGATTCATGCGCTCTGCTACTTGTTTTATTCTGGTCACCCTGGAATACTTCGCAGGTGTTTGATGCCATTACTTACTAAGTAGTCTTTGAATTCTTTGGAGGTATACTCCCTCCATTATCGAACCTCAAGACTTTCACAGTCCGCACCATCTGATTTTTCACCATAGTTTTTCACTCCTTGAACTTCTAAAATACTTCCAATTTCTGCTTCGAGAAGTATACCCAAACTTTCTTAAAAAATTATCTATGTAAGTAACATCGTGTCTAGCACCCCTAATGGAAGCTACTGGTGAAGGCCTCCACACATCCCTGTGTATGAGATCTAGCAAACCCTTTCTCTTATGTTGTGATGTAGAGAAAACTACTCTACGCTGCCTACCTATGATGCAAAATTTATAAAGATCAAGTTTACAATATTTAATACCTGATAGAGTACTCTTTTTGTGTAAGGATTGAAGATCTCGCTCACTCATATGTTCAAGACGTATGTGCCAAAGTCTTGTAGTATCCTCCTTCTATATTGTTACTGAAGCATCACCAACAATAATGCTTCCTGTCAACTTGTACAATTTTGTTGTCCGTTCTCCTTTGAGAATCATCATGGAGCCTTTAGTAACTTTGATTTCTCCATCTGCACCAGAAAATTTGTACCCTCGAGCTTCTAAAGTTCCTAGCGAGAGAAGATTCTTCTTTAAATTTAGAACGTGTTGAACGTTCGTGAGGGTTTGAACCTATCCATCGAACACCCTCATATGGATGTTGCCGATGCCAATAGTCCTACACAGAACATCGTTTCCCATCAGGATAGAGCCTCCATCGTAAGTCTTGTAAGTACTGAACCACTCTTTTTTTGGGCACATGTGGTATATGCACCCCGAGTCAAGTAACCAAGTATCTGAGTATTTATATTTTTCGGACTCAGCCATTAAGACATCACATGAATCCTCATATGCTTCTTTGACAACCCCAGTTTGATCTGACTTTCCACTGGTACTAGTCCCATCAGAATCTTTGCTGCCTTTTCTCCTGAGCATCTCCTTGTATTTCATACAATTTTTTTTGATGTGCCCTGATTTCTTACAAAAGTATCAAGAGAAACTGCTAGAAACCTTTAGATCCATTTAGGTCCCCTACTCTTTGATCTTCCCCTCTGGCTCTTGACAAACAATCATGAGGCCTTCTTCATAGAATCTGTCTTCTTCATCAGCTCGTTGTTTTGAAACATATGCCTGACATCTTCTAACTCTTAGGTCTCCTTACCATATATAATGGTGGTCGCCAAGTTGGTTATAACTTGATGGAAGAGAAGAGAGTAACAAAAGAGCTTTATCTTATTTTTCTAGCTAAACCTCTAGAGCTAACAAGTCGCTTAAATTCTATTAAAAGTATTAAGATGTTGTAGAATAGGCGTATCTTCCTTCATCCGAAGGTTGTATAAATGCTTCTTCATGAAGAGCTTGTTTGACAAATTCTTCATCATGTAAAGGCTCTCCAGCCCACACCAAAGACCAGCAGTTATCTCCTCATTCATCACGTTGTAGAAAATCTCATCTGATAGGCACGGTATGACCTTCGCCTTTATATGAAAGTCGATGTCATTTCACTCATCATCTTCCATCTTTGATAGCTTCTTCTCAATACTAAGTAGGGTCATGTGTGTGCTCTCCTTCATTAGCAACGATGTTACTCGCATCTTCCACAGCATGTGTTGGACTTCTCGTCGAATTTTTTCACCTCAAACTTAGTTATCGTGGTCGTCTTGCTAGCCATCGCTCTGATACCAATTGTTGATGATTTATCATTGATCAAATAACAGAGAAATACCGAGTTGAAGAATCGACAGCGGTGAAAATCTATCACTAGCAAGCAACTGAAACTAAATCACCACACAACCATAGAAGACCAGAGTTAACGTGGTTCGGTAATGTGCCTACGTCTACGGGGAGAGGAGAGAAATCTTTATTGAAAACAGAGAGGAAAATACAAGAGTTACAAAAGATCTCTCTCTTACAACTCTCAATAGTAGAAATCTGAAATTCTCTTGAATTTTTGACACACCTTCAAAATGCCACCCCCGAGGAGTTATATAGGCACCTAGGATGATTCTAATTCAATACAATCTCTAACAACCAAATCAGTACCACCTCGGAGAAATAGAAAACTCGAATCCAAGCCAAAACAGGAAACAGAATTGTATTAGGAAACTGTCAGAACTCGATATTAATCTACTAGGGCAAACTTTAGTCGACTACTATCAAATATTAGTCGACTATACTCAGAACCTAGTCGACTACTGTAATATAATTTGAGAATTCAACTTTCTATTGCAGGGCCTAGTAGACTATACCAAAGTATAGTCGACTAGCTCGAGATCTAGTCGACTAATAAGACTTATTAATCGACTAATAATATGCACAATGCTTGTACATATCCGTGCTTAATTTATGAAGCATGTAACACCTCCACCTGAACCTGAATTCTTCTCTAATGAATGTTAAGCACTCCAAATGCTAAAATATAGATTAATTTTGATTGCTAAAGTAAAAACTTGATGTGCGATTTGGCAAGTGCGCCAATCGTTTAACAAGTAATAAAGTAGTGAGTAGAGTATCATCCCACGAGGATTGATGTCTATTGAGTACCAAAAAAATTTGCCCTAGTTTTATTTGAAGAAATAATTAAGAGCAAATATAGATGTAAACTAAGAAAAGAAACTAAATAAAAGAGTTAGCTTCTGGAGATATAAGTGTTAAGGCAATTGTTTTGGTAAATATAATCTAACACAAACTTTTGCCTGTGCTAGTGTAGTCCTACTACTCATGTTAACAATCGAAAAACTCTATTTTAATTAATAACTTTTATCAAGTAATATTAAATCTAACTTTAAACTAGATCCCATAATCTATTAATCTAGTGAATTTACTAACCAAAACACATTAAGATATGTAATTTTTCTCTTAAGATTGCACAACTTATGTATCACTTATCAGTCTCAGCCTGTAAGATGTGGCAATTCTTATGATGTTACGTTAGGCTATCTTCTTTCGGTCTCAAACCTAGTCATCCATATAATTGTTGGCCACCAATTACTAACAATAACTCAGAATAAAAACTTAACTTGTAAAAGATATAACTTGAAGAACAAATGTAATAAACTAGCACAAAATAATAAGATTACATTATCATAATATTTAACCTATATCAATGCTGTAATGGAGAATTAGTTCATATTAAAAGAGATGCAAAACATGATAATCAATATGAATTTATCCATCAAAATGAATAAAAAAGAATAAGGTTAAAAACACCAATTTAGATGAACTAAATGATGCCCCTTTATTAATCTATTTTCTTCATGTTGAAGCACAAGAATTCTCTAAAAAATCAAAACTTTATTTAAGAACTAAAAATCTAAAAATCTAATACAGAGTTTGTTTTTACGATTCGATGATATTTATAAGAGATTGTTGCTATATTTATAGACCCTAGAAACCTATTCTGGTAAAGAATATAAGGAGAATTCCAAATCTAATTTCAATTTGGTGTCGGTATTTGATCCTAATTATATTGTAGTCAGCTCACAGTAATTGTAGAAAATGACCAGTCAAATATCAAACTGAAAAGTTGTCAACATAAAAGTTGTATCCTTTTCGGCTTCTTCCCATAACATCTTGAATCACCTGAATTAGATTTCTGTAGAGAAAGATATAATCAAAATACTAAAACATGTGCAGTCTGAATCTGATTCTGATTTGTTGTTGACTAGTCAACGACAAATCTGTCATTTGACTTTGACTTTTGACTCTCAAACTTTAAAATTTTCTTCTATGATGTATGGTCTCTATTGAACTCTCTGATTTCATCATTGGGTCTCTGTATTAGTGAATTCCTACCGCCACTCTTATCTTCATTGCTTTTCGGGTTTTTTTAATTTTTTCCTTCTAATTTGTACTTTTGACCTAATTTTGCATAACATATAAAAAATATACTCATACAACATTTAATGTGTAACTAAAGAGGTATAAAAATAATACAAAATATAGATGATAATCACAATTATCACACTCCCATACCTAACTTTTGCTAGTCCTCAAGCAAAATCATAACCTAAAAACTAAAATAAAAAAATTAAAATCCTAAAAATTAAAATAAAAATATAACTCACTTTCGTAAGAATCACAGTTGCAACTTAGCACGTACAATAAGTCGTTAAACCTTAATGTTACCCTAGTGACGAGTGTTGTCTCGTGAGGGTTTGCAGTGAATATACCCACAAAATTCAAAAAGATTAAGAAATTAGAATAAAAAATAGCGCTTTTCCTTGGGCTCATGTTGAACTTGCTGGCAGAGGGGCGGTTGATCGCTTGGGACGGCTCTGATGCAATAGGACACATGTTGTGATCTTGATAAGGATAAAAAAAACCGACCACTCAAATGGATGCGTGGATATGTAAGTGCATTTGTAGACACATGTATGCCATGGATAGTCATATATATGTTTCTGCTTTTCAAGTTCAGAAAGTTTAAAATTGTTAAAGAAATTTCAGCAAACTAATATTCATAAATCATATAACGCAAGCTTCTCTTTCTTTTTCATTTTTCTGACTAAGCCCCCATGTAGTTGTTTAATTCCTTCACAAACTAAACATACCCCTCAACTCAAGGGGGGGAAGTTTTTGCACCCATCTTCAGTTGGATCATTTGTTGTGACTTTACATCTCATAAGTAGTTTCAGTTTCCTTTAAGCAATTTTTTTTCCTTGAGATTTGTCTAGAACCTGAAAAACAGTGAACTTTGGAAAAAAATAATAATAATAATTCTTTATTCCTCTAAAGTCAATATACTTCTCTGCAAGAACTTTCAGTTTTCTTTTGCCGTTTGTTTCGCGTAAAAGTCCGTAATTCGTAAATGACTTACAACCAGTTACAAGTACGGCGTTTATTTGGATCGTAATTCGTAAAAGACTTACACAACTCAATTACCACTCACTTGCAACCCAATTATCACTCACTTGCAGCCCAGTTACAGTTAATTTTGTGGTCATGCAAATTTGTATTATTTTTTTATGTTAATATTAATTTTTTTTAATATTTAGCATTTTTAATATTTATTTGCAATATTAAAACTTTTTAAATCACCAAATAGTTAATTTTGTGGTCAACTTTTTCACTTACAACTTACAAATTACAACAACAAACACCGTAAAACACAATACACTTTTCCACTTACAAATTTATATTACCAACCAAACACCATAAAGCTTACATACATGTAACTCATTTACAACTGTAAAAGACTTTACCAATTACGACTTACGAATTACGGCCAGTTACGACAGCCAAACAGGAAGCTAACATGACTTGTTTGTAACTGGAAAATGAATATCTAATGTCACTTGCATGCGAAAGCAATAAGATATGGCACACGATATACATAGTTGCATGTGAAAGTTAAATCATATATGTGTCTGATTATGATTATGCTCCCTATGGTTATGTGAGAGTGAAATCCCTGTGAATGACTACCTAAACTTGTCTGGAATAATGCAAAAATGCTGTTGGTTAAGAGTGGAAATGAGGAAGTGAAGAAATGAGGAAGTGGTAATAGTTCCTTTTAGAACTTGAGAATTGGTTAGTAAGTTTTCTGCTGTTTGGATGTTGTTAGGAAGTGTGATTTGAAAAATATTATGTCTTTTCCGGTGTTTGGATGGTAATATGGAAGTGGAAGTGAAAAAGTTGACCGCAAAACAATATTAAAATATAAATTAATTAAGAAAAATAAAAAATGGACTGTAATTAGAATGCAAGTGAGATTTACATGATAAAAAATTAACTATTTTGTGTTACAACTTATTACAAATGAGATTTACATGACCACAAAATTAACTGTAGCACTCTGGAAGTGAGAAAATGGTTGTGTAAAAGAGAAAAAGAGAAAGAAAAAGGGTTTTCTTATTTTTTTTCTGGTATTTGGATAGATAGGAAAGTGAGCAATTATACTTTCTCATTTCCTTACTTTCGCTCACTTCCTTGCAACCAAACACCCCATAGTGTAGAATTTCCTCGAAATTATGGAAGTGGATGTGTAAATATTGTGGAAGAACTAAAAAGCTCTTGCTTTAAAAGAGAACGCAGCCAATGAGTAAATGGGTAAAATAGTATAACAAGAGAGTTGAGAAGAGCAGCAAATGAAATGAGTAGACACGTTGATGTTTAGGTGGCTCACTCAATAACAACGTCCATCACTGTGAGGCCCCTTCTAGCAGGGCTCCGGTTCATGTGTGTGAGTCACACATATATAATAAGAGAGCCAATCAAGCGTTGACACGTGTATTAATCCTTTTATAATATGTTATATGTGTGAGCCTCACACGCATATTATAAGAGATTATAAAAAAATCTAATCCACGGGTAATTGCGGGATTGGCTCTCTTATTGTATGTGTGTGGCTCACACACATGAACCGAACCCTTCTAGCAGTGAAAACCTGGTCAGGTTTCACCGAAATCGCACTGGCACAGACTATTTTTTTTGAGTCTTTGCAGTCATTAAACCTTGCCTGAACCCAAATTGCCATGTATAAAAACTTAATTTAAATTTTGGATTGGGTAAAACTTTTAACAAAAACACACCCGACCATTATAAAACCCAAACTCGAACCAAACCCATACTAATTTCATCAGTGTTTATATTTGAGTTTAATTAATCAAGTTAGCAACTTTGCATGTCAGCAAGGAGTAGGGATTTCTGCACGAGTGCTTTATGTTTTTGTAAGAATTTCTTGCAAGGATGAAAATATTATGAATTTATATTTTATTTATTTTTGGTTTGCAATATTTAGTTTATAAATATCGAACTGTTTGAAATTCAAAAGAGGTGACGAAATTTATAATGGTATGTGTTTTACTGGGCTAATTATAACATGCTCTGTTTAAATGAACATTATGTTATGTTTTGCTCTGCAGAATATAATTGTATAAATCAGGTTGCATGAGGGGCCAGCAAGTGATAGAAAAAATAATGGTTAGTAATTATGGTCATATATGAATCACGTGATTAAAAAAATGCTAACAATGATGATAATTCTTTGAAAAATTTGTGGCTGCTAATCATAGAGATAATAGTAGTTTTTGTAAATTCTTAAAGTTGACATAAATTTTTCATATTTTAGACAGAGAAAAAATGATGAGATTCAAGCCAGACAAGCCCAACAAGTCCAATAACTCATAAAACAATTTCTCAGCCAAGTCAAATTTCTCACAAAAATTTTAATCGAAAATTCTTTTCTTTGTTGGAAAAAAAAACGGTGAGCTTAATTAGACCCCGCGTTTCATTAAATTTTTTTAATGAAAACATATAAGCAAGCATGCCGCAAATATGCGGTAGCTCTGCCGCAAAAAGAACAAAATTGCACATGCAAGTGCAAGAGGAACAAAATATACCAAAATACGGTACAACCAGAAAAGAAAAGTAGCTAACAATATCGAAACTTTCATGATACAAAATACAGGCTATCCTGTAGCAAAAGTCAGGTTAAAAAAAAAACTAGAGCTGCAAAAATAGAAGTCCAACTGCGTCACCGGTCACGTAAAATCTGAGTCGTCGTCTTCTCTCTCCCCCTGAGTCTCATCCGAACATCATATTTTTTATCAAGGCTGAGAAGAAAGACTTTAATTTTGAAGTGTAAATGACAAGTAAATTAATATACTGTGAAATGCATTGCATGCTTTATCCTTCCCCTCCCCCCTTTATTCTCTCTCTCTTTAGCTTTGAATATGTAATTTTATCCCTTTTTCATCTTTAATAAAGAGAACAGCCTCATTGCTTACAAAAGATGAAAATTGAAGATAAATGAAACACACGATCAGTCTCAGCTTGTGGGTTATTGCATAGCTTCAAGCTTGTAGCTGACTGAAAGAGCAGAGATGTAGGTTGTCAGGCTCACACTGTGCACTGTAAACAAACCCAGTTGTTACAGAATTTTGAGTTAGATCTGAGCTAGAAAGTTCGAGCTAGAATAACAGTTTCTGTTGAGGTCATACAAAATTAAAATTTGGTGATCAAATTTATACTTCTAGGAGTCAAAAAGATCATCTTGCTGTATATAATAATTTCTTGCACCTAAAATTGTTAAAACATTTGTTTTCGAATATAGCATTACTGTCAAACCTGGCATATGAATCTTAAGGTTTTTTTTTTTTTTTAGTAAAACAGATAAAATCTATTCATACCATGAATTTCAATGACAACATCCATGAATTTTGCTTCTCAACATTTCTTTAAGGTCATAGCTTCTGGGCCCCACAGATTCCATGCAAAATCGTGAAGCAACAAGGATGGCTTTTTGTGCTCAATAAATCAAGGAATGGAGCAAAGCCCCTGGTGGCCAAAGCAATGGGGGAACCTGAAAACAAAGCCTTGTTCAAGGAAGCCATGATGGGCAACTGGGGCAGCGTCGTAGACATCTACGCCCGCTGGCCGCCAGCGCAGGAGGCCAAGATCACGCGGGCCGCGGACACCGTCCTCCACGTGGCCGTCTCCGAGGCCACGTTCGACGTTGTCCGGCGGCTCATTGACAAGCTGCCGCCGGGCAATGTCCACGACGTCCTGGCTCTGAAAAACGAGAGCGGCAACACGCCGCTCCACCTGGCGGCCGGGCTGGGCTTGGTGGACGTGTGCGCCCTGCTGGCGGAGAAGAGCCCCAGGCTGGCGGTGGAGGCGAGGAACGCCGGCGGGGAGACGCCGCTGTTCGTGGCGGCGCACCACGGGAAGAAGAAGGCGTTCTTCGCGCTGTGGGATAAGATTCCGGAGGAGTCGAAAGGGGAGGCTGATCCCCACTGGTGTCGGAGGAGGGATGGGGATACCATACTGCACGCTGCTGTCTTCGGGGAGTATTTTGGTACGCATTCTTTTCTTTTTCTTTTTTTCTTTATTTTTTTTCTTTCTTTAACTCATTTGCCCGACAAAGCCGATTTTTTAAGCGTTTTTGTTTTGTCCGGAGTTGACAATTCTAGACAAAGAACACTTGATTTTTTTGCCGGAGATTGAATTGGGTCACCGACCTGACAGAAAAGAATACCGACAACTTTAAGTCAATGACTTAATGACAATAACTTTCTCTTCCTCCTATTTATTTTTCAAGAGTGAGTTAATTCTATGCTTACTCTTGGGTTGATAATCTCGGACCAAGATCCCTTAGCTCAAAAAATAACTCTCATTTTTTGTTCGGGGTGACGTGGTGCCTATATGATATGATGTGTCATTGGTCGATTTTTGAAAATATTTTTGAGAGGGTCGAATTTTCAAAATACTTTAAAAAAATAGATTGAAAATTGTCATTCGTCGAATTATCAATGGATCACTGATCCATCCAGAATCTTGCTTATTGTCCCCTCCTAACTAAGGGCCTCTCTAGCTATCGTAAGTCTCAAATTCTTTTACAGTCGTAAATAAGTTACATGCAAGTAAACTTTACGGTATTTGATTGGGAGCATAAAATTGTAGATTTTTTTTTTTTTGTTGAAAAGAGAACTTTATTAAATATTAATGTAAGGTGTTCAGTTAAATCCAGCGGGCCTGATCAAAGCCCTCTAGCGGGCCACCCATTTGTTGCTGCGGCCGGCTGTGATGGGCCCGGTTCTTTCCTTCTCTACTCAAAATTCACCATGTCTCGTGACCAGCTTTTTGTCCCCAAACTCTACACTCCAGTTTTCAGCAAAGATTCTTTACCTCTGCCGTCATCCATCGTTGTAATTTTTACTGTAAAGTCCATTTTCAAGATTCTTTTGTCAGTCATTTGGCCCCTTTTAGCTGAACTTGGGAATCTTATTGCCCGACAAGTATTTGTGAAAATGCCGCAACCAATTTTTCTTTACATCGATATCCGTTTTCAGTGACCCTGAGTTCTTGACAGTTGATCAGTGACCTTCTTTCTCACCCAAAAGAATTTGGTGGGCCTAATCACATCACATTTCTATGCCATCTTTTGGTTGCGGATTGATACTCACACATGAACTCTTGAACAGCCTCCTCTTCATGTGTGATCCTTCACTCCCTCTCTCAATATCCATGTTCAGATCAAGTTACAACCTGCAGAATGCAACATATTCTTGTGTCCAACAGGAGGTCCATTTATTTTTCATTGAACTCAACGCACAATGTTCGTTGCATTGTGGCGGCTTATAGAGATTCAAAGGGAGAGGTAATCCTTCTTGCGTATCACATAGAATTTAACTTTGTTTTTACCAACTTCATATTGTTGTAATGATATTAAACGCTTGGCGGCCAGCTAGTCCTTGAACCATCTATACATAACCATAAAACAAAAATCTTGATCTGTTGGGCAAGAGACACATCGATATGTTGCTGCCTATTGCACAGTTGTGTCAATTGGATCTTACTATGGTGAAGTTGTTGCCAATGTTAGGCAATTGTGATGCACAATACTATATTTTTAAGACATTCTTATAATGCATGCCAAACATTTCTGGAATGTATCTTCAGTTTTATAATATCTTTTTAACTTTGGGACGCTTCTTTGGGAATTTTTAGACATATCCTTGATACTTTGCTATATTGGTTTGCTACAAAATGCATACATTTATAACCCCTAATGGAAGAAGAAACCTTAATACTGGTGTATGTTAAACATAACAAACTACGTTTCAATGAGTGAGATGCATTAAGATACCTCGTGGGAAGGACCACTGATGTGAAACATGTGTGTACATGTACGGAACTCAGCAACAAAGTAAATGAAGCACATTTCACTAACAAAGGCGATCGATTAGAATACAAGTTATCAACTTGAAATAGTGATTAATATTTATTGTAAATAAATTGTATACATGCAGCAGGATTCGAAATGTAAGTTGAAAGATTAATCACAATGTTCTGAGATGGCAAGTCCCACATGTAATGTTCAGATCGACAGATACAAAGTAACAAACAGGCACTCAACTTACTTTATGAGAACAGCCAAAAGAAAGATAATATAATAGAGAATTATTACTGCAGGAACTGATAAAGTCTAAAGAAAAGAAATACCTGAAGATCTTGTATTGGAGCGAAATCAAATCTGAAGATGTTCCAATTATGATACCTCGATATCACTGTCGGTTTCAAAGAGTTCTTCTGGAGGCTGCTTCTGAATCACCTGAAAAAAGAGTTGATGTGGCAGCAAAATGAAGACCGATGGAACACTCAAAATGTAGATGAAGTTTAGGTGGCCGTCTGAATAGACGATCTCGAAGAACTCGCTGTCGTATTCTAGTAGAAGTGAGTTTGGTTTGGTCTCAGACATGAATCATCAAGCTGAAGGACTGAGGAGAGGCTGTTATTGCTGATGTTGCTACTTTATCAGTCGCTGTCGTTGCCGTTTCACTGCTGCTACTGCTGCTGTATCTGCTACTGCTGCTGCTCTGTGCTGCTGCTACGAACTGCTGCTAGTGGTGCTACAAACTGCTGCTACTCCTGCTGCTGTCGCTGCAATCTGCTGCTGTTACTATGGCTGTGGTGGAGAAGGAGGGGATGTTGGGAGAAAAAGAAGAGACTAAGGAGAGGTAGAAGGAGAGGGAGAGGGGCTACACATGTAAGAGGAGGGTAAATTTAGCTTTTCTTCATTCTTTCAGCAGTACACACAACTGAATACATATAGTTTACAATCCCACATTCCCACATAACTTCCCACTACCTTATAACTACTCACAACCTTCATCCACTTCTAAAGCAAATATAAACTGAATACTAAAACAAATACAGTAGGAATACAAGCTGAATACACTGAAAATAACTAAAATACACATGCTAGAACTATATGTCTGGGTTCAACGAGTTGGTGCACCTCCTGCGCTGATAGACATGTCTGTATCGTGTCTGTGCTCTGATGTCCTCATCAACTAAAGTCATAAAAAATGCATAAGAAGCTAATGTTTACTGCAATGTAGACATTATATTTAATCAAACTATCAAAGATCTGTGTGTAATTCAAGAAAAATATTGAAATAAATGTTCTTATTGGCACTATCTGTGTTATATCCTTGTTTCTTATGATTTCACATCGCTATGTTGTACATTGTGAACTCTGTGTCCATGCTTCTTAGGAAGATGAATGTTGGAGCTAAAACAAACTTATGTGCAGATTTGGCGTTTGAGATAATTCACTTGTACCCGAAGTTGGTTAACTTCAACAACGAGAGGGGGCAGACGGCTCTTCATCTTCTTGCAAATAAGCCGTTAGTTTTCCGAAGTGGAAGCAGAATACGGCGACTGGACAACCTTATCTATGCATGTGATTACCATGGACTCGTCTCTAAAAATATGCATATGATTATCATCTTTTAGAAAGTAAGAAGTTAGTTTGTTGAAACTAATTTTCTAGTTTCATAGGTATAATTGTGGATCCTCTCAAGATCAAGGACAAAATTCACTCGAATGGGCTAGAGTCCCATGAAAGCAAGATAAAATTTCCAGAGAACTATCAAACATGCATAGATTTTTATGCACTTCTAACCCATGTTTTCTACATAATAGGTAAGCAATGTGGAAACTTGTTATCTAGTTACTACATTCTCTGATCTCAGTGTAGCCAAAACTAAACTATTTGGATTGTCGCTATAGTTGCTTGTTTCAGTAAACGGTCCGGAAAGAATTGTTTCATTGCACAAGATAATTCACTGCCAGTGAAAAAAGGTGAATAATTTATTTTCTTTTTATTATCTTTTTTGTGAATTCACTTGAAGAAAATCTTAAAGTTTGGACGCATTTCTGTGTACATTCGTTAACACAGTGAAGAATCAGTTTAGTTTTCAAGTTTATTATTTGACATTTGTCAAGGAATTTACCCTTACATATGTCATGTCAATAACCTCTGCCAATATCTACGTGAAATAACTTGTTTTTTTTTTTAGATTGAAAAGTACTATAAGATCTTATAATGATTACTTAAATAATGCACATATTAAGTTCACAAGATGAGGTTCTGTACTACCCTTTTAGCCATTTAGATTTTATGAGAGACTCATTTTTACTACCAATGTTTTCTTATGAACTTGACGACCAATTTATTAGATAGCTCCATGAAATTGACCGTCAATGATTAAATTTAGGTTAACTTTTTTATTCTATCTCCTTGACCAAATCATCAATTGTGATTATCATCTTGAAACTTCAAGCACATGACATTCTTCTTAATTTTGAGAGTTTCATCTGAAATCCCAATGAGTTGGATATTAAGCATGAAGGAAGGAAGCCAATCAACGACTTATATGAAATGAAACCTCCTTTGGTAATTGAAAGCTCAAACCTTCAACCAAGTCTATCCTCAAAAAGATCATAATAAGAGGCCAAAGCCATCCGTTGGTAGTGTGCCAAGGTAGCATATTCCAATTATCTTCTATTTGGCAAGTTAAGAAAAGATGAACAAATATAAGTAGAACTTGAGAAGGCTTACGATTTTGTAGTTACCATTTTGACATAAAATAAGAACAAAGTAATATATACCCAAGAAAGTTGTTGGTTGCATCAGCCTTATTCTCCTTAACGATTGTGTATTTAGCCACTCTTCTTTCTTACATTTCTTGATAAATTACGTGAAATCCTTGGATTGATTTCCCTAATGACAATGTTTTCATACTTATTTCTGAGTCACTTGGTGCTCAATTGACATTATGACATGTTTATTTTAAATTAGATTTGGAAGCTGGAGCTGAGACTCGATTCCCAGAAAATTACACCACCTGCTTTAATTTCTTTAAGATTGCAATGAAGGTTTTACTAGTTGTCCTTGGACTTGGTAAGTGTTTCAGCATCAAGTTTTCATCTGATTTGCATGCTACTAGCAAAAAAATTGAATAGTTTTGAAAATGATCTCTTAATGTATTCTCATCTTTTTTCATCTATGCTTAACTTTTTATATACGGCACAACAAGTTTCAATAAATAAATTGTATAAAAAGATCTCATCAGAAAGACAATGCCAAAATATGTGTATGTGCATTGGTGTATGTTGGATATTATTAATATCATGGTGTAAAATAATTTTTGGCCTAGAACTCATCAACTTAAGCATTTTGGTGAAGTAGTTACCAACATGGTATCACAGTACCAAGAGTAAAAAGTCTTGGTTCAAAGTTCAAACCTTGCCATAATTTAAAATTTATAAGCTTCTTTGTTATTGCATTCCACATGTAAAATAATGTGTGATGTGTTCCATATAAGAGTGTGTGTTAGAGATTGTGAATGTTATGATATGAAACAATTATTGCCCTTAAGTCATCAGTTTAAGCTTTTGGATATAGTTGTTACCGACAATGGTAATGTAGGAAATATTGTAATGAGAAAAACTTGAACTTATGTATGTTGCTTATCACCATGCCCTATGTTGTATGTTATGTGAAAGCGTTGCTGTTATTGGTAACTTGTTGGGATCAGTGGCCATCTAGTTCATATGGCATTGCTACGAGCTACTAATAAGTTGTAGGATTTGGGTTTGCTATTAGAGATCGTTTATCACTCTCTCTAGAAAAACAAAACAAAACATAAGAATTGAAAAAGAAAAATAAGTTAACAAATAGATGAAAGAGAAGGAAAGAGATGGGTTTCAAATAAAGATCTGATCTGACCACTTTCATTTTTCATCTTAGAACCAAGGATGAGTATCTCCCTGTGATGCACTGACACTTACTGTATCTGTAGCTAACTCCATACTATTTGGATACTTGCAGGTCCCTTCTAGTATGTGTCCTCAATTCAGAATATATATCCAGCACATGTCCTCAAATTTATAATTTACTTTTAATTATAGATAGTTGTCTGGTAATTCTAGAACACAATGTTGGTCTTGTTGAATACCTCTTAAATGTATATTGAACATATTGAGATGAACTTTTTCTTTATATTTTATGTTAATTATGGAGATCATAAAATATATCAAACTAATAATTTAGATTGTTCTGATATGAGATATGAGATTCGTTAACCTCCTCATTGAGAAATGACAAATGATAAAGCCTTTATCCCAAACTTTTGATGTCTGCTGCATGGACCCTTTTTTTCCCTTTCCGCTCTGTCAAGGGCCACGTCCTTCTTTCATAATCCCAAACTTTATTGTGTTTTCGAGTTCTCTTCGTATTTGTTCTTTTTCCTCTTTTCTTTCCATAAATCAACGTTCTTGGAATTTTAGAGGAAGCTTAGTTTGCTGGTCCAATAAGCGTTTACCCCCCTGCAGAACCCTTCCTTGTTAGCTTTATGTAGACCTCTTGCTTTCCTATAATTGTCTTGTGAACTTGGCAGAAACCCATCGAACGATTGAAACCTTATCCCAATCACTCTATCAAGCCCTCTTTCTGAACACTTGTCACATTTTGACGGTAAATTTTGTTCATGATGATGATGACTTGTACATGCAATATGAGTAATAGTTATATGATTGATTTTTAGTTACTTCAATTGTTGAACAACTTTGCCGTTTGGAGGTTACAGTACAAACAAAAAATGGAAATTTAACATTACACAAGCTCCATACAAAGAGAATGAAAAGATGTTACAGAAAAGAGTTGTACACTTTTTTCTTTTTTTTAACAAAGACCACTTGAACATGGCACTTGCAAAAGCCCACCACTTCACCATTGAGTCAGCTGTTGTGCACTGAATTTATGCTTTTAAGGAACTAATTATTTCTGTTTCTACATCAAAAGGCCTTCAACAAAATTTTCTTGTAAATTGGTAAATTTTATTTGACTAGATTTTGGGTCAGAGTTTAAATGCCTCTTTACTCCAGTCTGATTTATATATAGCTTCAAAATTATCAGTTTTGTAAAATAATTTGTTATTTGAAATAGGAATAAGAAGAATAGACAAGATAAAAAGAAAGAAACAGAAACATACACATGCACGTCAGCTCATGGATCAACTTGTTACTCGTGCCTCCCACTGGGAATACGATGAAGATGGGAAGAAACCATATAAAGGTAATGGTAAGATTGGACCTATGCCTGATTTTATCTGGACACAGTCAGCTGAGAAAGATTTCCAACCCCCAAGTGATTTGCAACCCACAACTGATGTTTCAAAAGAGAGAGAGAAAGCAGCAAATGAGCCAGTGGCAGGTAATAATACACTTATGTTATTATTTTTTTTATCTTACCTGTTCTATGTCCTTTCCTAGTGAGTTCATAACTTCAATAGTTTTGAGAAAAAGGATGGGGCATCATTGTGATACCCCACCATGTACTACTATTTCCATAATTTCTCTATTCGATTAAGAGAACATATTACCCTATTTTTTTAATTTAAAAAGAGCCAGTCTGTGCATGCACTCCATTGCTGCAAAACAACAAGCTATCAGCTGGAGTTAGGCACTGCATGACTCCAGTTATTAACATTTGCTAGTTCTTTTTTGTTGAATTATGATTTCATGGGGGAAGTAGCAAATCCCTTTCTTCCCAGAGTTGCTCGGGCCAGTTGAATGTCAAGGTATTTAAAATGACGACAACAACAACAACAACAACAACACATTGCATTTAAGTAAACGAAAACTTGGAACTACATAGGGGATAAAACCATTTTGTAGGTTTGTGATGCTTCCACAGGTCCACGCAAAGATTAAAGAATCGAGTAATAATACTAAATTTTAATCCAATGTTTCCTAGAGCCATTTTAGCTTCAACTTGAGTTGTACTCCATAACACACCCATTTCAATGATAAGGCTTGGATAATGATGAGAAACTCTCAATGAAACTTACATTGGGCTAGCAAACACAAAGTGGTAAATAACTCTCTTATTTAGAAAATTGAACATCTATCATCGTTTTTGCAATCTACTTTTTTGTCTCTAAAATTATTATTCTTATTTCTCTTTTTCCCATTGACAATACACTTAATCCTTTACAGAATTCCCAATCCTCATAGCAGCAAAGAGGGGTATAACAGAAATGGTGAAGAAAATACTGGATACCTTCCCCGTGGCTGTCCAAGACTTGGATTCCAACAATAAGAACATTGTTCTCCTGGCAGTCGAGCACAGGCAACCCCATGTTTACCAACTCATGTTAGAAAGGAAGAAAATGAAGGAGAGTGTTTTTGGTAGGGTAGACAAGGATGGTAATAGCGCAGTGCACCTAGCTGCAACGCTAGGGCAAAGTCGACCTTGGATAATTCCTGGAGCAGCCCTACAAATGCAATGGGAAATTAAATGGTACAAGGTACAAATCCACAACCCTTCATTTTATTTTTATAGCTTTATTTTGTTTTGTATTGATAGACATCAATATAATGTCATTGCATTAAAACCTCAACTACTAGTCCATGTTTAGTCTCTTAAGAAATGATGGAATGAAAATAATTAATCAAGTGAAATAATGGGGAAGAAATGCATAGCCTTTAGAGTTAATATCATATCGGGTACCTAAAACTCCGATACGATATTGTCACCCGATACGATATTGCCGATATATATCAAAATTGGCCTATATTTGAGACCGTGTTACACATATCAGATATGATGTGATACGATACGAATACGTGGATTCACAAAATTTTAAAAAACTACTGATACAGATACATCATGAATGCAGCTATTAAGTAATATTCTTTATTATTTTATATATTTATATATGCAACTATAATGTTTTATAATTTAATCATAGAGAAAATAGTATTAAAGGAATTTTAGAGTAAATTGAAAGGGGAAACTGTATAAAACAAGTGGATTGTGGATTAGAATCACTAACTTATTTCACTAGTATCAAGTTCATTTGATGGAAGACTAATCAATTTAAGTTGAACTTGTGAATGAGGGAAACTTACGTGAAGCCATATCGCTTCGCAACCTAATCTTCTTGCTTTAACCTCCAATTTGAATTTATAATCCGAGACGTGAATATTATCTTCCCAGAACGATCCCACTTAAGTTTCCTTTAGAATAAGTGAAACTCTTTTATACTTTATGGATCGACACTCACAGGTCATTATAAGGGACCAAGAGCTCTTTATGTATTTCTCACAAATATTCTCTTCTCATCAAAGAGAATATATTTGAGATTAATGAAAACTCAAATAGTTGCGTACCAAATAAAAACCTACCCCGTCATTTTGAAAGTTTCTCTATCCAACCCATTATTCAAAATAAGACATGGGTTATCCTTATTAGGCCATATTTAAGGTTGGGTTCCTTATTTAATAAAAATCAAAACTCAACATTCTTCCATTTGGCCCAATTTTATGTAAGCCATTAATAGTATTTGAAAAGAAAATTAAAATCTAGGAGGCATGAACACAAATACAGGATACAGGTATGACACGATACAGACATGGGGATACAACAAATATTATATGTGTATATATTTTTTTTATCCATATGAATTAAATACACATGTAATGCGCAATTCACAATATAGATATGAGATAAAAATATGCTATCATATATACACACACAATAATAATTAGGTTATACTTATTTGTGTGCTTTAATGTTCATTATCTGTGGCATGAATTTTTAAAGGTATGAAAAATTAAAAAACACAATATTTTAAATCTTCTAGAATATTTTAAGTCATATAAATCAATAACTATGTGAATGGTCTTTATTGAGAAACTAGACAAGTTATACAAGTAATAATGTCATAAATTTTTCATTCAAAATTAAAATTTTCAAAATTAGGTTTCTTTTTATTTTTTGTAGTTGTGGTTACATCAAGAATATGTCTCTGATACATCTAAAGTACATTGCAAATATTAGGATACATTAGAAGAGTATTCGACACATTCTAGACAAGTATCAGTCAAGTAATGAAGTATCTAAGTATCGAAAAAGTATCTGTCGCGGGTACATCTCCTTGGACTAAGTAAATGTGCTACATAGATTAAAGTAAAAAAACAAATAAATAATAAAATTAAATGGGTTGCTATATTTTGAAAAAACAGACGTGGTACCACATTTTGAAAAAATAATGAACTTCTATATAAACAATGGGTAGTATTGCTTTATACATAATTATAATAGAACAACAATATGAGTCATGGCGGCAAGTAACCATCATGCAAGTATAACCATCCATTCCAAGTACTACAATACTATTGTAAATTATAATCGGTGCCTTATATGGTATTTATCTTTATGAATAGGTTCACATCAAACCTATTCTTTGATCCAAGCTTTATGTCATTTCTGACGAATACTTTATCCATTTAACACCTTATATGGAAATAACATAACAATAGAGAGTCATCATATATATAAAAAAGTTACTGCATGTGATCCATAGCTAAAATGGTACCCAACTGAATATCACTATACAACAAAAGAACTAAACAAACCCATATTCTTCACATGTGTAGAATATAATCCCTGTGCTAGCCCTTTTGTAAGAGGGTCTGCTAACATATGTTGTGTTATGATGTGAAATGGTCACCAGATTTCTTTATGTCCTCTCTTTAACAACAGAGAGTTTGATATCCATGGAAGTTCATTATCTTTTCAAAATGTGGTACCACATCTGTTTTTCAAAATATAGCAACTGATTTAATTTTATTATTTATTTGTTTTTTTTCAAATACTCTTAAATGGCTTACATCAAACTGGGCCAAGTGATAGAATGTTAGATGTTGGTTTTTATCCAATAAGGAACCTAACTTTAAGTATGGCCCAAAAAAGATAGCCCATATCTTATTTTGAATAATGAGTTGATTAGAGAAACTTTCAAAATGATGGAGTAGGATATTGTTTTGTATGTAACTATGTGAGTTCTTGTCAATCTCAAATATATTCTCTTTGATGGGAAGAAAATATTTGTAAGAAAAACATAAAGAACTCTTGATTCTTTACGATGAGTTATTTCCCTGTCAGTGTCCATCCACTAAAGAATAAAAGAGTTTCACTCATTCTAAAGGAAGCCTAAGTGAAATCCTTCTTGGAAGATGATATTCACATTTTGGATTGTAGATTCAAATTGGAGGATCAAAGCAAGAGTATTGTGTTGTGAAGCGATATGGCTTCACGTAAGTTTTCAATTAATTTTTCAAGTTCATTTGATGGAAGATTGATCAATTAAAATTGAACCTGTGAATCTTGCAAGAATTGATAAAGATCTGGTCCACAGCTTATTATTGTTTTAAACACGACACTTGTTAAATTCATATAGGAGCATCTATCGAGAATCCGACAAGTATCCAACAAAAATCATATAGGATACAAATCAGATATGAGTACTTGACCTATTTCTAAGAATTGGTGCAACATAATAGACATGTGTATGGCATCTACAAAAAATGTCAACCTTGTTTAACCACCTCAAAGCAATTCAAGGCTGGTTATATTGTGGATGTGTCACACACGTATGCACCTAGTATCTTGCATGTATATCAATATATGTGTCTAATACGTGTCGGCCATGGACATGAGGCGCCTCCAATGTGTCGGAACAATACATGTATTATCTGGCTTCCAAATGAATAACTTTTAGAATAGATCCATTTTTAAATTTATTTCAAAAAAATAGACTAAGTTATTTTTTATTTATGAATATCAATCAAGTCTGGGTCAAGTCGGCAAACAGCCGGAAGTTGGTTGAAGTTTATAGGTTTTTGATGCTTGGCAAAACCCAAGAATGTCTTTTTTGCCTTTAATTAAGAACTCAAGAAAGTCATTATCCGGGTCCTAAAATTCGTAAAATTTAAATCCCAAGAATGCTATTCGCAAGTTCCTAAAATTCTTCTTCAAATTTCTAAATTTTAAAACCCTGACAATGTCGTGTTCTTAAAAATAAAAAAACCCGAGGGTAATAAAGTTAAAAAATTGAGATCCTGAGAATGCCATTCCTGGTTCATGAAAATCTCAAGAAAGTTAAAAAAAATTGAGAACCCGGGAATATCCCAATCCCTAGAGTAGCCATTGCTAATTTAAAACCTAGGATGTGATTCCCTGGTTTTTTGTGAACAGTAAAAAACTATAAGATACAACCTACTATGGGCGTCATTGCTTACGTGGCTCGAAGGTGGTCGATTTCATAAATATAAAAAAACCTAGTCTACTTTTTGAAATAAAATTAAAATTTTGATTTATTTCAAGAATTTAACCTGTCCAGACCTATCAGTGTCATTTTCAAGTCTGGAAGGCTTAATATCGGACAAGAAATTTGATCATTAATAGTTTTGAGTTCATAATGCAAGCATTGTTTTCTGTTTTTGCACTAAACCCCCCATTTAACCGTACCAAATAAGGGAAATCAGTTTCCTTACACTTTCTCCTCAAATTAACATACCAGGCAGTTTCAGCTGTCCTTTAAGCTTTCCTTTCGCTAACAATTTGCTTAACTTGAATAAAGACTAGAAATAAACTTTTTCGCAAGTAAATTCTAGTTTTTGTTTAAAGTCATTATCTTCGAGTAAGTAGTTTCAATTTTCCTTTTAAGCTAACACGAGCATTTGTTTTCCAACCAATCCTCGCAGTTTGTCAAGAACTCTATGGAGCCAAGCTTCTTCCGCCAGTACAACAACAAGGGACAGACTGCTCGGGAGATCTTCACCCATGACCATGAATCACTGGTCAAGGATGGAGGGAAATGGCTAACAAACACTTCCCAATCTTGCTCGGTCGTTGCAGCTCTGATCGCAACCGTAGCATTCGCTTCTGCCACCACAGTCCCTGGCGGCGTGCAAGAACAAACTGGATTTCCAACTCTAGAGGGAAAACCCGGCTTTGATGTGTTTGCCATAGCGGCACTGGTGGCACTCTGCTTCTCTGTGACCTCTCTCGTCATGTTCCTGTCTATACTCACTTCCGTTATCAGGAGATGGACTTCGAGAATGACTTGCCCACAAAGTTGATACTCGGACTGACTACACTTTTCATGTCGATTGCGGCCATGTTGGTCTCATTTTGTGCAGGGCATTTCTTTGTGATTGAGAAGAAGCTCAAGTATGCAGCTTATCCGATATATGCCGTTACTTGCTTACCAATATCATTCTTCGCGTTGCTCAGTTTCCTCTGTATCTTGATCTGATAAAGGCAATGGTGGCAAAAGTTCCTGAACGCACATACAAGACTCACACATTCTAACAGTTCTCCTTTCATGGTGATTTTCAGTGGTTTTTAACCTGGAAAGGTTGTGTTTCTTTGGTTTTGTTGGCCATCTTTGGCTCGTTAAGTTTGTCTCTCTTTTCCTCGGTCTTGTGATTTTCATTGTGGGTTTGTGTACTGTGGAACTATTTTGTGGTTTTGGTTTTCCAAACTATATTTAATTGCTTCACTTGTGACTACAGTTTGCTCACTTTATTCTACACTAGTGGTCGGCTTATTATTTTCACTCTCTATTTGATGAAACAGACTGTCGTATTCCACTTTTTACGTATTAGATCTTTGCTCGTGGTATTCACGTGGTTTTCAAGAACATATGGAATTTGTTAGAAGCCTATCATTCGGAAATAGATATCGCCACCCCCAAAAACTGATGAGGTCACCCTTAAGATTAGGGCACCCCCCAAATTTAATAAAGAAACTCTCAAAAATATTCAAAAATTCCTCAAAATACCCTCCTTTTCTTTTTCTCCTCCTCTTCCTCTCATGCCGGCGAACAACGACCTCCACCCTCATTGGCGACACCTCCTCCCCCCAGCTTCCCCCTCGCCGGGGTGAACCCCCGACCCCCCGACACCCCCCCCCCCCCCCCCCCCCCCCACAATTAGGCCACTCGGGGTAGTACCCGGGGAGTTCGGGGGCAGCGTCAGGGAAGACGATGGAGGAGCAGGAGGAAGGAAGGAAGGAGAAGGACATTTTGGACATTTCACCAAATAAAATTGTAAAAAAAAATGATAGCACACCTGTAAATATTTATGGTGGCCTTTCTCTCATTTTTTAGGGTTTCCCCTATCATTTCTTGATGGGGTCTATTTCTATTGAGCAGACTATTTCTCTCTTTTTGCCCATGTAGCCAACCGGTTACACCCCCTATTCTAGCATTATAGAGGCTGTTTGGTTGTCCGCAAATGCAAATTGTAAGTGAAAACTATTTTTTCTTAAATCAGTAGTTGTAAAAAAAATAATTCGCAAGTAAGTTTTCAAGAATTTGACTAGCAATGTGCAATTATAATTAGAAAAATAGATTATCAATTGTAGTGTTTGATACAACTGTAAGTAAACGGGGAGTCCAATGTCATTATTTGGCTGTTTGCTTGTCACATAACTAAATATTTCAAATAATTAAATTTAAACATAAGCATTACTTATCAATATAAAAATATTATTTAATAATTAAATTTAAATGATGCTAGCAACACAACTCTGTAAATTTATTAACGCAAACGAATCAACACTGAAATGGCATCTATTTCTCTAATCAGGCTTTCAATCCAGCCTATTTGTAGCCTACCAAAGAGCCTATAAATAGTAGAAGATAAGTCTGAAAATAAA
>JAVJIF010019349.1:42500-66427 GCA_038442645.1 Agave tequilana | reverse complement strand
TCACTTCATGAAGTATCAGTGAGCATCCCCTTTAATTATGTAGTTAATTTGAATGTTTATCTTTGTCATTTTATGTGTTGATGTTTGTCACTTTTGACTTTGGGACCAGTTGTGGTATATCTTACACTGGAGTTGATCTTATAATTGACCCGTTGTGATTAGTGATTCTATATCTCTAATATTCTCCATCTGATGTCAGTTAATAGCTATTCAGTATCAATATTTGTATTAGTTAGTTATCCAATTATCAGCTATTATTGACATCATCAGTTGTTAAGATATCCGATCACTATTTCCTTTAATATAATTCATATCATTACTTGTTAATAAAAGACATCACAACCCGGGGAACATAGGTAATTGTCTGACAATGCATGTCCTGGATTTTGGAAGGACTAGATATGGTATACCAAGTTTAGGTTTCACCATGGGGAACTAAGGTAGTACTGATTATCTAGTTATTCAGTTCTCAATTATTAAGGATTTGTCTAGATTACGGCGCCACACTAGTTATTCTTTTATGTGGGTTGTGGACTTCAGTTATTAGGGCTTGCAGTCTGTCCTCGTTTAGTGCAAGGAATGTTAGACTGTGGTACCGGGCATGTACGGTACCTTTCCAAACACATGAACCACATTGGCAGGCAGTTACAACAACGATAATATTGTTTGATATGTGAGAAAATAGCTGTGGAAAGGGACACAGCTAAGTACTACATTATTTAGGTTAATAATTACCAGTCAGACTAATGACATATGTTAGGTTACACATATTAACATCAGTTATTGATTTTATCAATGGTATTCTTTTACCTACAGACTTGTCCATGTTATTATTAAGTTATCTCTTATTTACAGTTTTATTCATGCAATTCTTATTCTGTGTTTTCATATTAATAAGTGATATTTATATGCACAGCACCTTCCCCTTTTTTTTTACACACTCATTGGGTCGCTCTCTTATGACTCTGGATTTGCACGCCCAGATTGGATGCTTTCTTCTACTGTTCAGGTGTTTATTGTTAGATCGTACATGTTGCGAGGAGCTGGAATCTCTCTCTTCTTGCTTATCGGTATTCCTATTTTCTTTTATTCCGTTGATTCCTTATTCTCTATGTACTAGTCTTAGTTATCATTCTATTCCATTTCTTATTTCATGTATTATCATGTGTGGACATTTATATGTGTTATTGCAGTAATCATGATTTATCATAGCTTAGATTTATAGCTTGTTTCGGGTTACTTAAGGCTTAGCGCGTAAACTGAGGTATCTTCCTTACATATATACATCGCCGACCCACGTCGCGTCTACGCTCCAGTATATTTTTGGAAGCAAGGCGCGACACACAACGTGCAAATTATGTAGTTATACAGATTCGAAATTTTCGCATTCTCAATTACAACTCCAACAGGTATATATACCTCGATAAATACTATACACAAGCACTCTTTCATTGCTTCCACCCAAAATGAGGATTCTCATTCTCACGCTCGGGAGTCTTCTGTCGGCATCACACCGTGCTCCTGACATAAAATGTGTTTTTTTCTTTTCTGTGTTTTTGGCAGGATCAATCGTGATCGTCTATGACAGAAATCCCTGTCACATAAACATAAAAAAAATAATACAGGGTATTAAACTTACAATCCAAAGAAACTTTGGGTGTTCTTCATAAAATAAACTTAAATGAAAAAAAAAAAAATGTGAGAAGAAAAAGTCGTCTCTAGTACAACAGCTCTACAACTCCTGTGGCCGGTCACATTGCCCACAAGGTCCCAAGCACTTTTCAATTTATGTTGTGGCCAGCCGGCTAAGAAAAGTAACTAAAATAATAATGATGATGATAAATCAAACACTAAGATGGAATCAAAAGTCGTGACTAGTCTTTCTTCGCAGCCAACAGCCGGCGATATTGGGAATTTTAAAGAAATCAGTGCCCACGCCCCCCATTCATCCGCCCTGCTCTGCTCATCAAACCCATCAAGAAGCCGAAGGAGAACCAAAGGTACCCACACTTCCCTTTGGTTTTCTTCCATCTTTTCTTTTCTAATCATAAAAATTCTCTTCTCCAAGGATTTTGGGATGCTTTCGCTGAGATCTGTTGTTTCTTTCGAATGGCCACAATGATGTCGGACAGAGGTCGTAATGTATGTGCATTGGGTGGGGTGTGGAGTGGGGTGGAGTAGAGTGCTCACAAGGTGTTTGTTGCATTGCCTGAGAGAGTATTTAGAGGCAAGCCCCATATTTATCCACTTACTATTTTGCTTTTACCTGTCTATTACTTCCTTTGATTGTTAGAATTTGCTAATGTTCATGACTGATTCAGCTTAATCCCATTTATGTTTTTTCTTCCCATTCTTTTAGTTCATGCCTACTGCGTTTTAGCTTACAAGCGCAAACAAGAAAAGATTGGCAACAATGCGTAGGGACATTGTAAACTAAAAGCTACATTTCCAACCAGCAAATTCTATTCCCCGATCAAAGGAACAATGTTTCTATCACTTATTTTTCCAATACATCTTGCAAACTGGCCTTGATTTCTCTTTGTCTCTATGTATTCTTGGTTTCAAGCTTAAGGACCCATCCCTTGCTCTCACATCGAGTTATTCCCTTACTGAGCTCAAAGATACCTAATATATTCATATATTTTTTTCTCGTAATTTCTGTTCCAAAGTTAGCACTCTTAAATCTCTGTTGTATTTATTGTTCGATGTTGTTTCTGTTATCAAACATTTGTGCAATTTGAATAGGACTTGTGGCTTTCTTTCTTTCTTTAAAAGATATCATTTTGCTATTTTAAGTGGTGATAAGTTTCATCTAGGTAAGGAAGTGATTTTTTGGAGGATAAGGGTTGTTTCCTCGATTTTGTGAGCCTTTAAATCTTGGGTCAAACAGGAAAGGCATTGTTGAAGATTTGAACTAAAGGCTGCACATTTGGGGTAGACTTGGTTCATTTATTTTTTGCATGCTTGGTTATATTTAAACTTCAAGCTCAATGTCTGCTACGGTGATTTTGCTGCATAACCTAATTTGAAATCTATTACTTGAAATAATTTTTTAGAAAAGAGAGAAAAAGTCTAATGTTTAAAGAGATGGGGATTTTAGTTTAATTTTTGAATGAACCTAATATCGTATTCTTCTATGTTTGTGCCTACCTCTCTCTCTCTCTCTCTCTCTCTCTCCTCTCTCTCTCTCTCTCTCTCTCTCTCTCTCTCTCTCTCTCTCTCTCTCTCTCTCTCTCTCTCTCTCGAATTCTGTACCCTTGTATCCATTTTAAAACTAATGAAAAGTTGATCTTTTGAATACTTGGTGTACTTTTGCTTCCTCTTAAAAGCAAGAAGTGGTTTCTTATTTTGTTCTCCCATAAACAGCCCGTTTTACTCATCTTGATTTTCTTCATTTATTTATTTGTGAACGTTCATTTGTTCTACGGAGTGGATTTTTGAGGTAGAAAAGATATGAGAACAAGCATTTTTCTACTTGATAGAGAGGACTTACACAAATTTAAGATGATAAAAAATGAAAATGGCATTTGAAATGGAAATGCTTACATGTTCTTGATAAGCAAAAGTTATTAACAAAAAATGATAATTTGTTCTTTTTCCTTTGCATATCAAGAACTTCATTATAAATTTAGGTTCAAATTAAATTATGAAGGAAAAGAGATAGGTAATGAGGTTGTAACTAATGTACTATGGACGATCAGGTTATGGAAGAAGAAGAAAGGTCAATAAGACGTCACAAGCAAAATGAGAGAAACCTGCGGGCGCAAATGACAGAGGAACAATTAGCCAAGTACAAAGAGCAACGCAGGGAAAATGAGAGAAAGCGGCAAGCAAAAATGACCGAAGAACAACTGGCTGAGCGTAGAATAAAGCGTAGACATAATGAGAAGAATCGTTTAGCACGGATGACGGTGGAAGAACTAGCTGAGCGTCGAGATAAACGATCCCAACAAGCACGAGAACGCCGGCAACGAATCAAAGAGAGACACCTGCAAACTTGTGATAATCAACAAACACATGGCCAACAACAAATCATAGAGAGCCACCTGCCAACATGTGGGATCAACAAACAGATGACCAGCAACAAATTGAGATTATTGCAAGGGAAGGTATTGAACATCATTCTACTTTTTGTTATGCTTCAATTTGGAAAATGTTGCTTATAGATATTATATAATAATCTTTCATACCAGTATTGCTACAAGTGTGTAATTTAGGCATAATTTCTTATTTCAACTTAGTGAATCAAACTTAAAAATACTAGTGATCAAGTTAGGTATATTATTTAGTAAAATTATAGTTTGTCTGAGAAAGTATTGTTTTTGCTTCACATTATCAAAATATCAGATCAAATTGCCAATGATGAAGCGCAAAGTGCAGAAACAATTGCAGGGCACTCAGATGGGAATAGAGAGCAAAGTAAGAAAAATGAGATAAATCAATCAACACACATGAGTGAACAAAATTAATTGAATGTAAAGCATGGCGCAGACAAAATGAAAGGAAACGATTAGCACAAATGACTGAGGATCAATCAGCTAAGCGACGAGAAGGACGACGCCAACAGGAGAAACAACGTCGACAACAAAATAGAGGAAGACACCTTCAAATTGTGAGTGTACCTCAAGTCAGAGAGACAATTGCAACAAAAGGTATCAAACTTTATTTAAGTTTCATTAATTGATGCAGTTTTTCTTTATTATGGAAACCTTTCTTTATATCTATTTTTATAATGATGGTTCAAACTAAATTGGTTTGAACTTTTAGTTTAGTTAAAAGTTTGATCAAAAAAGTTGTCATTGGTTGCTCTATTATGGAAAACTTGTGAAAAATTAATGATAAATATCATTCTCAAGGAAATAGTTTTTTATCTTTCAGTTAAACACTTTGTATTAATGACTTACCAATTAAATCACACAAAATTGTAGAACTATTATTTCATCAAATTGTTTGATGCAACAGATAATATTGTCAATAATCAAGGGTTACAAATTTGAGCAATCAGCATGTACCAAGTACAGAAGAGCAACAACCTAGCTGTGGAGAGCAAAACATGCAAAACCAGAAAGATCAATCATTAGAAAGTCTAAAGAAACATTGGTCGAGCGTAGAGCAAGACGCAGGCAAAATGAGAGGAATAGGCTAGCAAAAATGACTGAGGAGCAATTAGCTGCACGTCGAGAGCGACGACGTCAACAAACGCAACAACGTCGGCTACGACATAGACAAAGGCGGCTTCAGAATGCGAGCACACCTCAATTTATGGAATCAACAGTTGCATCAGAAGTACTTAATACGTTGTATGCAAATCTATTAATGAAATAATTATCCCTTATGTGAGAAAAGGGGTTCTGTTATATGATAAATATGAATCATGCACAAGTGTATTGTATACTTGGAATCTAGCTCTTAATTTTGATAGAGTAGATTTTCCAAATGCTACCTTCACTGTTCGTGACATCATCATCAACAGAATAATTTGTTCACTAAAGATACTAAGCACATAGTATATTTGCAATATCGGTAATTAATTTGCATTGGACTAAGTGGCTTAACTTGTGTCTTTAGGGATATCAAAGAATAATGAAACTAATCACATGCATGCCACAAGGTGCTCGAATTCAAAACATAACCACTAATAGGCACCATACTTGTCCAAACTTTATAAATTCATCTCAACTGCAATAATTTTAACTGCCTCCTTCAAGTATTATGGAGAAAAAATATTCTTCCATGCCAACATTGCAAGATTCAGTTGCCATTGATAATTACCAAAACTAATGAGACTTTTATATATATATATATATATATATATATATATATATATATATATATATATATATATAGAGAGAGAGAGAGAGAGAGAGAGAGAGAGACTTGTGTCCTTCTAAAAGGATTTGAGCTCGAATTCTTCCAACTCAAATACAACCCTCCGACAGTCGAATGTAAGAATCCACTCCGAAGTTGATCTATATTAGTTCAAGTATTTTTAAAACCAAAATCAAGTGTTTTGAATACTTTTTGCTCATCCATCAGCGGTGCAAAATGGAGGGCCGAAAGTATTCAAAAACACTTGATTTTTGGTTTAAAAATACTTGAACTGATATAGATCAACTTCAACGGAGTGGATCTTATATTTGAATGACGGATGTTGGTATTTGAGTGGAAAGGATTCGGCCTCAAATCATTTTGTAAGGACACAAGTATATCTCTCTCCCTCCTTATATGTGTGTGTATATATATAGAGAGAGAGATAGACTAGGATCATTCGAGATAGATTCGACACTCAAATAAAGACCCATGGCATCCAAATATAAGATCCACTTCGTTGAAGTTGATCTACATTATTTAAAGTAGTTATAAATCAAAAATCAAGTGTTTTAAATACTTTTTACCAATGCATCAAGTAGCGGCAAACCAGTGTTCTAAAAAAAGGTTTTAAGCGGTCGATTAATCGGCCGCTTAAATGTTTTCGGCCTGAAACCGAGCAGAACTTGAAGAAAGCGGTCGGATTACTCGTCCATGCGATTAATTCGCTTAAGCAACGATTAAGCGTCTAATTGGTAATTAATTAGCGTCCGTTTAAATGTTATTCAATCATTTTCTAAATGGGTTCGAATTTTGAACCCATTAAGCTAGCAGAACTCAAACATGATCCATTATTACTTTTCTAAATGGAGGTACATTGATGTACTTTGAACTAATTGACATTATTACTTTTTAAATTTCCCAGTACTAACAATTTAATTTTTCAAGTTATGTTTATTATATCTTTTATGATTTTTTTGAGAGTTTATAAAATTCATATTTGCATGTTATAAGTATTATAATATAATTATATATTAAAAATAATAATAAAACGTGTAATCCGTTTAATCACCGTTTAAACCGTTTAAGCATTATGCGCTCCCGGACCGCGCGCGTACTGAAACCGCTTTTTAGAACATTGGGCAAAACGGATGGCCGAAATAATAACTTGGTTAATTTAATAGTGTAGATATTTGAAAGCTAATAAAAATTAGTGTGTGAGGGTTTTTAAGTTTTAGATTATGATGAAATGATCGAATCGAGAATTTGTATGTCTAAAGATGTAGATCTAAGCAATATGCTATTTTCGGCCGTCCATCTTGCGCTTACTTGATGCTGGGTAAAAAGCATTCAAGTACATTATTTTTGATTTTTTGTTACTTACAATAATATAGATCAACTTCAACGGAGTGAATCTTGTATTCGGATGTCGTAGGGTTGTATTTGAGTAGGAAGGATTTGGCCTCGAATGATTCGAGGCCGAATCCTTCCCACTTAATACAGCCATACGACATCCGAATACAAGATCCACTCCGTTGAAGTTGATCTATATTATTTCAAGTATTTATAAGCTAAAAGTCAAGTATTTTGAATAATTTTTGCACATGCATCAAGTAGGAGAAAAACGGACGACCTAAATAGTGAGTTGGTTAGTTTTAACGGTGCAGAACATTCGAAATTTGTAAGGGTTTTTAAAATGTTTAAATCAAATGGTCGGATCGAGAATTTGTATATCTAAAGACATAGATCTAATCAACTCACTACTTTCGGCATTCCATTTTGCGCCGTTTGATGGATGGGCAAAAAGTATTCAACACTTGATTTTTTTTTGTTTATAAATACTTGAAATAATATAGATCAACTTCAATGGAGTGGATCTTGTATTCGAATGTCGAATGGTTGTATTTGGTTGGAAGGATTCGGGCTCAAATCCTTTTGGAAGGACACAAGTCTCTCTCTCTCTCTCTATAATAATATATATATATATATATTATATATATATATATATATAATATATATATATATATATATATATATATATACAACTTGCGGAACTTCAATATCCACAGGCTTATCAGCTAAATAGCAATTGGCACATACAATTCGTACAGTAGCTTCTCATGGATTTTCATAAACTTGCTGTGCAAAATGGGATACGCATTTGAAATAGATGTTGGAGATATCGATCTATATCAATACAGAAATAGATCGAGTCATTTGTTTCTTTACCCAAGAAAAAGTATTTTTTTTCTTTTGGATGATCCAGGAATTTCTACAATAATTAGATAGGTGGCTAGTATAGTTCACTATCTGTGAGTTTACCATTGTACCGAAATAATTCTACTAAAATACAATGTGTGCTTCAGTTACATCATCATTGGTTTGCAAATTACAGTTCTGAAGTAGCATCCTTACATCTTCATAGATCAACCTGGCAACCTCAATCTTGCTGGATTCATCTTGTTGGGAAATTCTCTTGTTTCTCTCACTCCATATATGCCACACAACTGCAGCTAGGACTAATTTCCCAAGTGCACAAATTCTTTTCTATTTAAAAAAAGCTTTCAGGAAATTCGAGGCTTCATCTTGGAGAGACCTGGCATAGACTGAGACATGAAACATTTTCAGCCTGCAGAGGGACCATACATAAGAGAATGGGCACTGGACGAATGGGTTTGTGATAGTCTCAGGATTAGCATTACAAAGAGCACAAGTGTCCTGTTATATGATGCCAAATCTACATAACCTGCTCTGAGTGAGTAGCCTGTCCATTAGAGATCTTAACAGGTAGTAGAACATTTTCGGGCTTAAAGAATTACACCACACCAAAGAAGCAAACTCAAAAATAGGCTTGGAGTTCCTTGCTGCATTCCAAGGTGAAGAGAATGTACATTTGCCTGTCTTTGTTGCAGTCTATAGCCAGGCCAATTGTTGGCTGGGGACTATGCATCAGGCTCATCACTTGAAGGGACACAAATGTGCATTGATGCTAGTTGTTTCACACTTGTTATAAAATGAAGAGTGAGTAGTCCAAATAGACTCATTTTTTATACATGTCTCCCCCATCCAGGTAGACCAAATACTATTTGCAGTAGCACATCTCCAGAAAAGCTCTAGGCCAGCAGCAGTGTTGAGATCTTGTAGCTTTCTCAAGCCAAGGCCTCCTTCAGATTTTGGCTTGCTGATTGATTCCCAGCAACAAGCATGAATTCTGCCTTCCCAAATAAAATTAGCTATGAGTTTTTCTAGTTGCCTGCACCGGAATTGGGAACTTGTATGACTGAATCCAAAAGTTCAGGTAACTATAAATGACAGATTTGACAAGTTGCACTCTCCCAGTAAATGAAAATAGAGAAATTAGATGCCTTGAGATAATTAATAGATAGAGGAATGCCCAGATATTTGGAAAGAAGGGTGCCTTCAGGTATATCAAGAGTAGCCTTGAGAATCTCCTTGTTTCTACAGCTTTTGCTAAAATAGCATTTACGCTTCTCCCTACAGCAATACCGGTATTAATTGCTAGCTTTTGTAATAGAACATTGAGCTCATCGAAAGAACTTTTTGTTACCTCAGTGAACAGGAGCAGGTCATCAGCAAATAGCAAATGAGAGATATAGGATGCTCATCCTCTATGTAATGGAGAAATTTTTCCCAGCAACAATAGACAGATCAATGTGAATGCACCAAAACTCCATGGCTAAACACAGATATAACGGGAGAGTGGATCACCTTGTCTTATTCTTCTATTGCTTCCTAAGAATCCAGATGGATGATCATTTACCATAATTGAGAAAGTTGGGGTGCTAAGACACTCCTTGATCAACTTATCCATGTAGGAGGGGACCTCATGTAGTTCATGATGAAGTAAATGAATTCTCTATTCAAGCTATGAAAAGCTTTTTTGATATCAATCTTAGTGAGCAATCATTGATTTGTCTCCCTTCAAGAAATGCATATTGATGAGGTGAGACTAGCTCTCCAGCCATGACTTTTAATCTATTACTCAAAACCTTTGTTATAAGTTTGTATTGAACATTACATGATATAGGCCTGAAATCATTGAAATGAGAGGCATTAGTAAATTTGGTATTAAAGTAACAAGGTGTGGTTTACATCCTTTTTAACATTTGCCAGTAGAGAAGTGTTGGACAGCTTCAGTGACATGTGCAGCAAGCAGAGACCAGATCTTTTGAAAGAATCCTGCATTAAATCCATCTGCATCTGGGGACTTCTCAGGGCATTTGAAACAAGGCAGCTTTGGGTCTCTGGAAGTGATTTATTTTGATGACTGAGACTCAAGTGTGAGATGCTTTCTACCACTAGCTTGGGAAATACTGTCCAGTAATGGGATTGATTGAACAGGTTTGAGTAGGAGGAGGGAGCCATTTTCCTCAATTCAGAAATATCTGATACTTGTGCACCTGCATCATTAAGTATTTGACCAATATGGTTTCTAGAATGTCTGAATTTTTGACTGATGAACTAAAACTTTGCATTCTTTTCTCCTAATTGAAGCCAATTTTTCTTTACTTTTTAGTCTACTGGTCCTCTTCAAAAGTACCCAAGTACTAAGCTCCTTCTCAAGAGTAGCTGCTTCTTTATGCAAAATATCATTGAATGGATCATCTTGTTTTATTGTGTGTGTGTGAGATAGACTTGTGTCATTTCGGAAGGATTCGAGGCCGAGCCTTTCTCACTCACATACAACCCCACGATATCCGAATGTAAGATCCATTACATTATTTCAGTAACTAAAAATAAAAAATCATGTATTTTGAATACATTTTGCCCATCCATCAAGTAGGCGCAAAATGGACGGCCGAAAATAGTATATTGCTTAGATCGACGTTTTTAGATATACAAATTCTCGATTCGAGCATTTCATCATGATCTAAACATTAAACCCCTCTCTATATTATTTTTTCTTAGATTTCAAATATTCTACACTGTTAAACTAACCAATTCACTATTTCGGCCGTTCATTTTGCGCCTACTTGATGGATGGATAAAAAGTATTCAAAATACATGATTTTTTATTTTTAGTTACTTAAAATAATGTAAATCAACTTAAACAGAGAGAGAGAGAGAGAGAGAGAGAGAGAGAGAGAGAGAGAGACGTGTGTCAATCCTTCCCACTCAAATACGACCCTACGACATTCAAATACAAGATTCACTCCGTCGAACTTGATCTACAATATTTGAAGTATCTATGTGTGTGTGTGTTGTGTGGAGAGAGAGAGATAGACTTGTGTCATTCCGGAAGGGTTTGAGGACAAATCTTTTTCACTCAAATACCAACATCCGACATTCAAATACAAGATCCGACATTCCGTTAAAATTGATCTATATTATTTCAAGTATCTATAACCAAAAATCAAGTGTTTTGAATACTTTTTGTCCATCCATCAAGCGGCTCAAAATGGACGGCCGAAAGTAATGAGTTGGTTAGATCTATGTCTTTAGACATACAAATTCTCGATCTGGTCATTGATCATGATCTAAACATTTAAAAATCCCTATAAACTAATTTGTGTTAGGTTTCAAATGTTTTACACCGTTAAACTAACCAACTCACTATTAAGGCCGTATGTTTTTTTTACTACTTGATGCATGGGCAAAAAGTATTTAAAATACTTTATTTTTTATTTATAGATACTTGAAATAATATAGATCAACTTTAACGGATGGATCTTGTATTCGAATGTCACAGGATTGTATTTGAGTGGGAAGGATTTGGCCTCGAATCCTTTCAGAATGACACAAGTCTCTCTCTCTCTCTCTCTCTCTCTCTCTCTCTATATATATATAGAGAGAGAGAGAGAGGAGAGAATGTAAATCAGCTGACACAGGAGGCAAATTCGTCCTATGTCGCACTCAAAAATCATATTTTCCGAATGATTTTTCAAGATCCGACCGTACATTATCATCTTCATATTCTAAGATATACACATATAAAAAATCAAGTGATTTGAAGTTCGTTTACTCATTGATCTAAACGTTCTATTTTGTTCTATTGTTAAAAAACCGTTAATGTTTGAACCCAAAAAAAAATGTAGTAAACGAACTTCAAATCACTTGATTTTTTATATGCATATATCATAGAATATGAAGATAATAATGTGTGGTCGGATCTTGAAAATTCATTCGGGAAATATGATTTTTGAGTGCGACATAGGAGGGGTTGCCTCCTGTGTCAGCTGATTTACATTTCTCTCTCTCTCTCTCTCTCTCTATATATATATATATATTATATATATATATATATATATATATATATATATATATATATATATATATATATATGTATGTAAATCAGCTGACACAGGAGGCAAATTCGTCCTATGTCGCACTCAAAATCATATTTCCCGAATGAATTTTCAAGATCCGACCGTACATTATCATCTTCATATTCTAAGATATACACATATAAAAAATCAAGTGATTTGAAGTTCGTTTACTCATTGATCTAAACGTTCTATTTTGTTCTATTGTTAACAAACCGTTAATGTTTGAACCCAAAAAAAATGTAGTAAACAAACTTCAAATCACTTGATTTTTTATATGTATATATCATAGAATATGAAGATGATAATGTGTGGTCGGATCTTGAAAATTCATTCGGGAAATATGATTTTTGAGTGAGACATAGGAGGAGTTGCCTCCTGTGTCAGCTGATTTACATTTCTCTCATATATATATATATATATATATATAATATATATATAATATATATATATATATATATATAATATTAGAGAGAGAGAGAGAGAGAGAGAGATAGACTTGTATCCTTTCAAAAGGATTTGATCCCGAATCCTTCCCACTCAAATTCAACCCTCCAATATTTGAATACAAGATCCACTCCGTTGAAGTTCATCTATACTATTTCAAGTATCTATAAACCAAAAATCAAGTGTTTTAAATACTTTTTGCCCATCCATCAAGTAGGGGAAAACGGACGGCCTAAATAGTGAATTGGTTAGTTTAACGGTGTAGAACATTTGAAATCTAACAAAAATTAGTTTATAGGGGTTTTTAAATGTTTAGATCATAATGAAATAGCCGGATCGAGAATTTGTATGTCTAAAGACATAGATCTAACCAACTCACTACTTTCGGCCGTCCATTTTGCGTCGCTTGATGGATGGGCAAAAAGTATTTAAAACACTTGATTTTTGGTTTATAGATACTTGAAATAGTATAGATCAACTTCACGGAGTGGATCTTGTATTCGAATGTTGGAGGGTTGAATTTGAGTGGGAAGGATACCGAATCAAATCCTTTTGAAAGGATACAAGTCTATCTATCTATATATATATATATATATATATATATATATATATATATATATATTATATATAATATATATATATAGAGATAGACTTGTATCCTTTCAAAGGATTTGATCCCGGATCCTTCCCACTCAAATTCAACCATCCAACATTCGAATACAAGATCCACTCCGTTAAAGTTGATCTATACTATTTCAAGTATCTATAAAACAAAAATCAAGTGTTTTAAATACTTTTTGCCCATCCATCAAGTAGGGAAAAACGGACGGCCTAAATAGTGAGTTGGTTAGTTTAACGGTGTAGAACATTTGAAATCTAACAAAAATTAGTTTATAGGGGTTTTTAAATGTTTAGATCATAATGAAATGGCCGGATCGAGAATTTGTATGTCTAAAGACATAGATCTAACCAACTCACTACTTTCGGCCGTCCATTTTGCGTCGCTTGATGGATGGGCAAAAAGTATTTAAAACACTTGATTTTTGGTTTATGGATACTTGAAATAGTATAGATCAACTTCAACGGAGTGGATCTTGTATTCGAATGTTGGAGGGTTGATTTTGAGTGGGAAGGATCCGGAATCAAATCCTTTTGAAAGGATACAAGTCTATCTCTATATATATATATATATATCAGAAAAATGTATATCAGTCGACAGCTGAGAGTGTCTCTCAGCCGGCGGTGACGTGGCACAATATGTGCCACTAATTCGACAATCTTAATGGCGCCCCACTTTTGAAAATAATTGAAATTACTAAAAGCCCCTACCGTTCAAAAAGACAGCTTTCTTGGGATAATATATTAGTTTTATTCTTTATTATTATTTTTATCCCCTTTTATATGTCTATCTCTCTGTGGCTCCTCACGCTAGCAGATCTAGATTTTTGACTCGTAGAGAACGTCATTCTAAAAAGAGAGAGAGCGGGATCAGATATTGATTTTTAGTTTGCAAACCTAAATCTCCATCAGCTATTTTGACAGGTTCTTTTTCCCTCGGGGTGTCAGCTTCAATATTTTCATCTTGATCTTCTCTTCTTCTTTTCTTCAAAAGGAAAGTCTATCAGAATTTTTTCATCATCGAAAATGTTGGCCATTCGATTTAAAATCTGAAAGACATGTAAAATACACATAAATATATAACCAATCTGTCAGTACTGCAACTAAAGTCACAGAAAAAAAATTATTTTAAATGTTGTCCTTTTCATCAAGACTGCGACTTTGGTCGCAATCATAATAATAAACTATGAGATAAAATTGAGTTATGTGACCATAGTCGCATTATGAAATTTTATCTTCAAACCATTTGTTTTACAGGACTGCGACCAAAGTCACAATTCAATTAAAATTTATTAATAAAAGACTGCGACCTTGGTCGCAAAAATAAAAAATAAGTTATAAAATACTGTGACCAAGGTCGCAGTGTTATCAAACAAAACTTTTTAAAAAGACTACTATTACATAAGACTGCGACCAATACTCAGTCTTCTAATCATCTTAATTACTTAACTTACGAGACCTTGTTCACTGCTTCAATTGACTACGTCTCTTGTTTCGTAAGAATGCGACAACGATCACAATATCCTATTTAGATTACGTAATAAAAAAATACTATGACCAAGGTCGCAGTGTTATCAAACAAAACATTCTCAAAGAGACTGCTATTACATAAAACTGCGACCGAAGTGCAATCTTCTAATCATCTTAATAATTAACTTACGAGATCTTCGTTATTGCTTCAATTTGTTGACCCAAAGGCCTTCCACCCTAGTTTTGATGATGATTAACTCATGTAGTTATGTTTACTAATAATCTTGTGTTGTTTAAGTTTCAGATCATTAACCAAGATATTAGTTGGTGATTAGCTTCAACAAGGTGTTTAGAAGCTTTTCATGTTGATTCCAGGGCCAAAGCTTCAAGATCACACATTGCCTAGCCCATGGATGGAGTTTTGGAGCAAGTCAACTTGAAGATGAAGATCATCAAGAAGACTTAGGTATCCATAGTTTAGTTAGTGTGTTTAGATCCAATTTGTAAAGCTTAGTATAGTTGATATGCTCAAGTGCACACAACACACACGTTTTATGTTTTGGATTTGGTTTTCATGAATAGTTTGATCAAAACAAGTTTAATTTATTTATATGTATAGTAGATGGTTTCTATTTATACATGCATGCTTAAACTTCTTAAACAAACTTATTTTAACTATCCTATTCATGTTGTGGAAAAATCAAGTTTGATAAAAATACAAGTTTTGTTTTTGATAAAATTTGCAAGACTCAAAAATGAATTGATATGATTGATATATGTCTTGAAATTTTTATCACATGTTTGTGTTTCAATATAAAATGTTAAAACAAGTTTTGTGAATTTTTAGAAGACTTAAAAGATTTTTCAAAATATTTTTAAACTGATTTTCTGACCCAGTTTTCTGTTCCAGGCTTCAACCAGTCGACTAAGTCAGCTTATTAGTCGACTTGGGCTGAAGTCGGTCGACCGGGCCGGTCAACCGACGTGCACAGATCTGTGCACGTTTGGCACCTCTGGGACGGTCGACCCGGACGGTCGACCGGTCTGAGAGCAGAGCTCTCTGTTTGTTCGGGTCGACCGTGCCGGTCGACCGTGGTTGCCCAACGGTCACATTTCTGACCGTCGGCGGTCGACCGGGCCGGTCGACCGTCAGCCTGTCAGGCTGCCACATCAGCCTAACGGCTAGTTTTCTGATGGGGCTATAAATACCCCATTTGTTTGAGGTTTTCACTAAGATTTTCAAGAGCAAAAATTCTCAGTTTTCTGAAGTGTTTTAAAAAATTTCAAAAGTGTTTTTGGGCCAAAAAGAATTCATCTTATTTGTTTTAGGTTTTTGGAAAAATCAAAGAAAAGAGTATTTTGGGAGATTTGTCTTGGTTTTCATTCTATATCTTTTGCAAGAATTTTTCCAAGTGTTTTTCTTTGATTTCTTGATTTTCAAACACCTAGTTTTTCCACTTGAGCTATATCTTCTATCCTATCCTATTAGGATCTTGTTTTGTGGAAAAAGAAAAAGGAAAGACGTGTGTGGTTGAGATATACCACTTATTGTAAACCCTTGATTTCTTGAGTTGCTCCCTCTTTGGTAGAGGTTGAGATTGTTGATTTGGGTTGGAGTTTGCTCCCTCTTTGGTAGAGGTGGAGATTGGTGTTTACTCCCTCTTGGTGAGGTGGAGTTGGTTGCTGGTTTGTATCCCTCAAGTGTGAGGTGGATTGGTTGTTGTATTGGCTACAGGCCTACCCCTCGGTTGTGAGGTGGTTGTTTGAGAGAGGAGTTTGGTACTCCTAGAGTTGTAACAAATCCTCTTCGGTAGAGGTTCCCTCAGTGGGAGATAGTGGATTGGAAATCCTACACGGTGGTGTAGGCGGGGATGTAGAGTTAGGGGCTCGAACCTCGAAACATATCTTGTCTTAGCGTTTGATCCATTGTCTCTCTAACTCTCTCTCTCTCTCTCATTTTATTGTGCAAAGCATCATTCATAACATCATATCATATTTTCTTGTGTTGAGCATATTTCATATTGCCATATCATATCTACTTGCTTGTGTTGCGCCTTGCATATTTCATATTGCTATATCTTGTATATGCTTGGTTGCTTGTGTGTGCCTCACTTATACTTAACCACAAGAGCTTCACATAGCACCTCAACCCATTCAAGGGGAATCAAGAGGAGTTAGTCCAGAGCCCTTCACGGGGAATTCGGCTACACTTGTGTGTTGTATTAAGTGTGTTGCAAGATTTGTTTAAGCTTCCACATTTAGCTCATTTAGTTCACTAGATTAGCACTTACACCTATTCACCCCCCCTCTAGGTGTTTTTCAATTGGTATCAGAGCTAGTGCTCCTGATATTAGGCTTAACATCCTAGGAGTGAGATCCATTTGGTTGCTAATCTATTGTTTGCATTTGCTTGTTTGCACACTCATATAGTTTGCCATGAACTTCATGACCCCACCTAGCTTTGACCCTTCCAACATTGTTGTTTGGAAGTATAGGATGTCCATGTACCTAAAGACCCTAGGTTTGCATGTCTTTCTTGCGGCCACCAAGAAATGCTATCTTGGAGATCGCAATCATATAGGGGCCAATGCACAAGCCCTAGAGGCCATTAGAAGCACATTAAATAAAGATTATCTTATGCTTGTTTCTAATCTTGATTCCGCTTTTATAGTGTGGAACAAGTTGACAACCATCACCACCTCCGAGCTTCAATTGCCAAATCAACCGGAGGAGTCTAGTGGAGAATCCGACTCTCAATGCTTAATGGTCCAAGGGAATGACTCCCTTGAGGTACAATCGGAAACCCACTTAGATAATGATGATTGTGCTAGTTCTTCAAATGATTATGTTGATCCTCATGCTTTGAATGAAGAACTATCCATTGTTTGTGAAAAATTGATTGAAAAATATAAAGTTTTGAAAAAGAAAAGTCTAGGAATTGAAAAAGAAAATAAAGATTTGCATTCTAGACTTAACAATGTTTTGCAAGAGAAGGTTGAGGTCTATAATGAAAGGGATTCATTGAGATCTCAATTGGAACTTGCACTAAAAGAAAATGAATTTTTAAAATCTAAAAATGATTGCCATGCTATTTTGAAGAAGAATGAAAACTTGTCTTCTAAAGTAGATTTTGTTTTTTAAATAAAATGTTGCTTTGAAAAATAAAATTATTTCTATTTCAAATGAGTTGAATGCTTGTTTAAAGAAAAATATTGTTTTACAAAATAATATTGATGCTCATGTTTGCCATGCTAGTGTAGCTTCTTCATCTAGTCTACCTAATGCATGTACCTCTTCTTCTAGGATTAATGATGATATTTGTTTATTAAAGAAGAGTGTAGATTGTTTGGGCTCCACTTTGAGCCAATGTGTAGTAGGGCATACACGCTTGGAATCTTTGTTTCGAAAGAAACAAGTTCCATCTTTTCATGCACACCTTACACGGCATACACATGCTCCTCAAGGACACCATCACACCATGTATGCTCATGTGTACACTTGTACACATTGTGGACGTAAGGGCCACCTTGCTAAATTTTGCTATGATAGAATACATGTTGATAATTTAGCAAAGAAATTTGTTTGGGTTAGAGAAGGTACTAACCCCCATGGACCCAAAAGAGTATGGGTACCAAAGACCACCCCTCGTGTTTTTGATGTAGGTGTGGGCTCTCACATGACGTGAGAGTGATGACACCTTGGAGTGGATGCGTTCCAAGCTTAAAGGAAATCATATGGATGCATCACTTTTAAGGAAAGATTTGGTGGAGAGGACCACCATGTTTTGGAGACAAGGAGAGTTGCTTCTTCGGTTTTGGTAACAATCCTTTACTCCCATTTATTGTTTACATGCTTTCCATTTCATTGTTTATAGCATATTTTTGATGTCTATGGATTAGTATGTAAATACCATGTTTGTTAGATCCTTGATATACATGTATAGTATTTGAGACACACATGCTTATATGAACTCATTCTTAGTGTTCTCACTTTTGTTTAAGCTATAATGTACATCATGAATCTAATACATATGAATTTACATAGTAATCATGTTTTAGTTTTATCATGATGATTTTTATATTTGTTTGATACTTCATGTTAAGATTACTTGTTTAGATGTTAGTTTTCATTAAGACTAGGACTTATACTTGTACATATAGTGGGCCACAAATAAATCTATATATGTTTGGGATTGATTGCTTATTTGAACCCATTAGATGTGCTAGTATAGTCTAGTTTTGATGATTCATACATTTCAAACTTGTATTCCTATTTTTGGATTTGTTTTATGAGTTTTCACTTCATGTATATGTTTGCATTGCCAAACTTTAAGATATACATGTATACCCCTTGAGTCATTTGCCTTTCATGCAAATCTATATATGGACTCAATTGTGTTTAGGGATATGTATGTATACTTTTTGTGTTGACAAATCATACATATGCCTTGAAATGAAACTTGTTTTAATGGAAATTTAAAGTTTCATGTTTTTGTGTTTATTTGTTTAACTTCATGTATATGTCCATTTTATCCAAATTATTGTTATACATATACATCCTTTGAGCCACGTGCCTTCATGCATATATCTTTGTGAACTCGTTGTGTTTGGATATGTATGTACACTTTAATTTGTATAGGACATACATATACCTTGAAGATTAAATAAGTTTTAATGATTTTCGTGTTTTCATTGTTTCAAGGAATTTTGAGCTTAATTGGAAATTTCATAATACCATGTCACACATTACTTGTACACTCACCATTTTTGATATATTTCTCATGAGTATGTTTTCATGAGCATGTATGGACTTTATTGAATATTGAGTGTTTTAAGTGCTATGTGATTTACATGTATTTTATGAAAATTATTTTTGTTGTATTCCTTGCTTGAAGGATTTCGTACTAGTTTAAAAGATTTTCCATTTAACTAGTTACGGTATTCTTCATTTTGGTAGAGTTTTCAAACAAAGCTTATTTTTCAAATCTATTTTTGAAAACCCCTACCCTTGATGGGAGGATGGATGGGAGATCATGTTCATGTATGCTTTAAAATGAAAATCATTTAAAACTTGAACCATGATTGGGAGGTATTGGTTATATGAAGTATACAAATGCTTTTATTGTTATATCAATTGGTATCATTGAACTCTTTCAATTGGTATCATTTTGATTCTCTTGTATACTCATATGTGTTTATTGTGTATGTATATTTTCAATTGGTATCATCTATTGGTGATTGGTACTCATTCTATTTCATACACATATACTTGTTTATTTGTGCTTAAGATATAAATTTTTCACACAAATTTTGTTTATGCTAGAGCTTGAGTTTCAAATATTACTTCAATTGATTCATTTTTCAATTGGTATCTTATTTCAAGCCTACGCATAATTTTTGTTGGTATTTCATAAAGGGGGAGAAATTCGATTTTCATATTTCAATTGGTATTTAGTTTTCCACTCCCTTACTTTATGATAGAAAATAGTCATTTCAATTGTTTATATGACTTAAAAAATACTATGTTTTGATATCAAGATGTTTTGTGTTTTAAATTGGTATCTAAAAATTTAGTTTAAAGAAAAATACAAAAGTTTTGATTTATATTGACTATATGCAAGGAGAGCTTAACATCTCTTCTACATATAGATTCATGATGAGTGTATCTTGTATTGAAGAGCTTAACATCTCTTCGTTATGTGGTACACGTGTGTAGGGGGAGCTTCACATCTCCTCTTATGCATTACATAATGTGTGTTATGTGAATTAGGGCTTAACATCCCTCCTTCATGTATTGCATATGTGTAGGTGATTTATTTTGATGACTGAGACTCAAGTGTGAGATGCTTTCTACCACTAGCTTGGGAAATACTGTCCAGTAATGGGATTGATTGAACAGGTTTGAGTAGGAGGAGGGAGCCATTTTCCTCAATTCAGAAATATCTGATACTTGTGCACCTGCATCATTAAGTAACTGAACAATATGGTTTCTAGAATGTCTGAATTTTTGACTGATGAACGAAAACTTTGCATTTTTATCTCCTAATTGAAGCCAATTTTCTCTACTTTTTAGTCTACTGGTCCTCCTCAAAAGTACCCAAGTACTAGGCTCCTTCTTAAGAGTAGCTGCTTCTTTATGCAAAATATCATTGAATGGATCATCTTGTTTTTTGTGTGTGTGAGATAGACTTGTGTCATTTCGGAAGGATTCGAGGCCGAGCCTTTCTCACTCACATACAACCCCACGATATCTGAATGCAAGATCCATTACATTATTTCAAGTAACTAAAAATCAAAAATCATGTATTTTGAATACATTTTGCCCATCCATCAAGTAGGCGCAAAATGGACGGCCGAAAATAGTATATTGCTTAGATCGACGTTTTTAGATATACAAATTCTCGATTCGAGCATTTCATCATGATCTAAACACTTAAAACCCCTCTATACTATTTTTTCTTAGATTTCAAATATTCTACACTGTTAAACTAATCAACTCACTATTTTGGCCGTTCATTTAGCGCCTACTTGATGGATGGATAAAAAGTATTCAAAATACATGATTTTTTATTTTTAGTTACTTGAAATAATGTAAATCAACTTCAACAGAGTGGATCTTGCATTCGGATGTTGTAGGGCTGTATTTGACTTGGAAGGGTTCGAGATCGAATCCTTGCGGAATGACACGGTCTCTCTCTCTCTCTCTCTTTCTCTCTCTCTCTCTCTCTCTCTCTCTCTCTATATATATATATATATATATATATATATATATATATATATATATATAAGGTAAAGTGTTCCTAGTAAGTCTCCTTAGATTACAATCTAAGGAGAAGACTTAAAACTCCAACATTCAAAAAAAAATTTCACGATCCGACCGCACATTATCAACTTTATATTTAAGATGTACACATATAAAAATCAAGTGATTTTGGGTTCGTTTACTCTATTTTCTTTGGGTTCAAATATTAACGGTTTTTTAAAAGTAGAACAAATTGGAACGATTAGATCAACAAGTAAACGAAATTCAAATCATTTGATTTTTTATGTGTACATCTTAGAACATGAAGATGATAATGTCCGGTCGGATTGTTAAAAAAATTGAAATGTTGAAATTTTAGGGCTCCTCCTTAGATTGTAATCTAAGGAGACCTACTACGAACACTTTACCCACCCACACACACACACACACACAGAGAGAGAAACGTGTGTCAATCCTTCTCACTCAAATACAACCTTACGACATTCAAATACAAGATCCACTCTGTTGAACTTGATCTACATTATTTGAAGTAGCTATATGTGTGTAGAGAGAGAGAGAGAGTAGACTTGTGTCATTCCGGAAGGATTCGAGGTCAAATCCTTCCCACTCAAATACAATCCTATGACACACTCTCTCTCTCTCTCTCTCTCTCTCTCTCTCTCTCTATATATATATATATATATATATATATATATATATATATATATATATATATATATATATATATAGGGAGCTGATCCCCTAAGAACGGTTCTCACGGATTTCTGTGAGAACTTTCACGTGGGTCGTCAGATCTGATAGATCAAATCAAATAAAACTAGATCTCTATCAGATCCGACGGCCCCCGTGAAAGTTCTCACATGAATTCGTGAGAACCGTTCTTAGGGGATCAACTCACTATATATATATATATATATATATATATATATATATATATATATATATATATATATATATATAATATATATATATATATATATATATATGGATACAATACACCTATGTGTAACTAAGCTTAGTTACACACAGCAATTTTCACCACACAAAATTTTATAAGATGGGATACAAACAAATTTTTGTGTGTGGGGTCCCTACAACCTATTTTAAAAATTATTTTTGTGTAGTAGGGAGAGGTATGCGTAACTTAAGTTAGTTACACATAGGAGTATTGTATCCTTTCCCATATATATATATATATATATATATATAATATATATATGAGAAAAATGTATATCAGCCTGCGGGCTGAGAGTACTCTCTCAGCCTGCGATGACGTGGCTCAATTTTGTTACCTCACTGACTTGCGGCCCGCTTTTAGGAAGAAGTTAAATTACCAAATACCCCTTTCGATAACTTTCCTTATTGTTTATTATTATTTTTCCCCTTTTTTTTGCCGTTCTTTATAGGATTTAGGTTATTGTATATAATCAGATTTATTATCATTCTTTGATTTCTACTGTATTATTTTTTTATGTAGTTGTACTTTAAAGTTTTACTGCTACAAAATTCTACTTTATAGTTTAATTTTTTTGTATATAATGTAGTCAGAGTCTTTGGTAGCAGTGTCCATTTAAACTGCGACCTTAGTCAGAGACTTTGGTCGCAGTGTACATGGTTAATTGCGACCAAGGTCGCAGTGTTGGCCAGCAACTGCAATCTAGGGTCGCATTACATGGACTGCGACTTAGGTCGCAGTACGTTAAGTAGGTGTTTCTTTATATTAACATGCATAGCGACCAAGATCGCAGTGTTGTTTTTGGATTAAGACTGCCGCCAGCAACTGCGACCAAGGTCGCAGTGTTGTTGTTTTATTAAGTGTTGTTTTGGATTAAGTCATTTTTGAATCTAAATGAAAAATGAAAAGTTTGCTGAGGAGACGCGACTTGGAGTCACTCCGAGAGACGCGGATAGCCCTCTGGAATGAAGGTGGATGCCATTGAATCTGCAAAGGGACGCGGGTTCCTGAACGCGGCTTTCATGCCCGTGTCTTTGTACAATTTCCCAGGCGTTACATGCGTCCTGTCATAAAGATTTTATGAGATCTTTAAACGTCAAGTCTACGTTGACGAACCCGCACCATTCGTTGTTTCCCGAAGCAGTTGTCTACGCGTCGGCTCTTCATTGGGTTTAGGCGTTAATGTCTTTTAATGCTAAACCGGCTGGCGGTTGGAGACCAGCGTCTTCGACGCTTCCCGAAATGACACTCCGGCGCTGCCTATTAATTATGGTTATTAAGGGCTCACCCTCTCCCTTTAACAGCCCATACTTAGACTGTTTTCTTTCGAGAGCAATTGCTCTGAGAATTTCCGCCTTCTTCAGAGTCTCTAACTTTGTCTGATTCTTGCAGGTAAGCTTGATTGTCCTTTTTCAGGTTCGCTGGGCCCCTGGGAGAATATTTTGGCCGGCGAACTTGATCGATGTTCGTCCACAAGGGAAGAAGTCATAGACCTCATCGTCCACAAGGGAAGAAGTCATGGTCCTCGTCGTCCACAAGGGAAGAAGTCATGATCCCTGACGAGGACTTAACCCTCACCAAGA
>JAVJIF010019349.1:0-37500 GCA_038442645.1 Agave tequilana | reverse complement strand
AGAAATCCAAAGAGATAGAGCTTCTGAAGAAGAAATTCAAGAACATACTCTGCCTCAGAAGCAATCCTCAAAAGAAGCTGTTTTAGAAACCTCTAAAGGAACAATAGAAAGGGGAGTCAAAGAACGAAAGCGCGCTGAAAGAGATCGCGATGACTCCGACTTTGTTTATCCAAAACAGAAGAAGAAAAAAAATGAAAATCCTCTTCCACAGCCTGCGGCTGCGAGTTCTACCGCTGGTTTCGGCGACAAAGAGATTTCCTCCACTGAGCCAAAATCGACAGAATTGACCGAAACCACATCATACAGAATTCTGCAGCCCCATCAACAAGCTCGTATAAAACATTTCTTCGACAAGTCCTACTCTGAGTAAGTTAATTCATATCAAAAAATTTCTGTTATACCTTTATATAAGAACAATTAAATTACTAACTTTGTTTTGAATATCTTGCAGTTCTACTGCGTATCAGGATACCAATAATTCAATCATCATTTCAAGGAATGACATTGAGGACCTGATGTTCAGTGGAGACTTAGATGCAAATGTAATTCATTTCTACATGCAGCATCTTGAGAAAAGAGAAGGATTAAAAAGCATATTCTTCCGAAGCGAAGCTTGGGTAAAAATCTACTTTCTCTTTTACGGTTTAATGTAATATCAACTCTGGAACAGATTACTAATATTCTCTATCTCTGTGTAGGCATAAATCATGTACTGCGACTAAGGTCGCAGTGAATAATTAAAATGTACTGCTACTAACACATGTACTGCGACTAAGGTCGCAGTTTATAATTAAAATGTATTGCTACTAACTCAGGTACTGCGACAAAATGTAACAGCTGCGACCTGCGACCAAGGTCGCAGTTTATAATTAAAATGTATTGCTACAATGCTACTAACTCAGGTACTGCGACAAAAATGTAACAGCTGCGACCTGCGACCAAGGTCGGATCTGCGACCAAGGTCGCAGTTTATAATTAAAATGTATTGCTACTAACTCAGGTACTGCGACAAAATGTAACAGCTGCGACCTGCGACCAAGGTCGGAGCTGCGACCAAGGTCGCAGTTTATAATTAAAATGTACTGCTACTAACTCATATACTGCGACTAAATAATATAGTGCGACTAAGGTCGCAGTTTATATTTTTTGTTACATTTGAATTTGATTTAAATTTTTTTTCTTCTTGTCCGCAGCACGGTGTTGTAAATAAAATTGAAGATCTGGAAGGTCATTTCATCAAGCAGAAGCTGTTGAAAAACTGGACAGCTGACGTGCAGTACATGTTCTTCCCGATCAATCACAAACATAGTGCCGACGAGCAGGGATTTCACTGGACCTTGCTGGTATTCGATTCCACCACAGAAGAGTGGATTTTTTACAACTCTTTGGTCCCAGCTGACAAAAAAAGTAGTATAACACAGCTTTACCAAAGAGATGCAAGAATAATGGTGAGTTGAAATTTAATATTTTGATTAATTTGATTAATACTAATTTTTTTTCCTATTGACATTGCAGAAAGATAGATTATTAGAGATTTTTGAGATTCATTCCAAAAAAAAAATGAGAAAAAATAAAATAAAATACGCAAAATGCCCCCAACAATCAAACAGGTATATAAATTTTTGACATGTAATTTCATTTCATATTTTCTACTTTTTTTTTAGTACAAAAACTAATTTCATTTAATGATTGCTCTATGGAAATTTCAGTGTTGATTGCGCTATATATGTATGCAAGTACATGGAAAGCATAGCGTCTGGCTATCATCTATCAGTTGCTGATGCTGTTACGGTTGATGCTGTACAGAAACTAAGAAGTGAGCTTGCATACATGATACTTGCAGATGTAGAGAAGAGTTGGGATGAAGAAACAGACATTATACGACATACGACATATGAAGACTGATAGTTGACAAATTATTGATATACCACAATTTTTTTTATAAATGTAAAAAATATTTCAAGTGCAATTCATTGCATAATTTTTTGTTGTATTGATATAATTTATACACATTTCTATACATTTATTTATTATAAGTTCCATTGATTATTTACAGTCTTCATTTGTTAGAACTTGGCTTTTACTATTGCGTACTGATGTTAGAAACAAACATGCCTTCAGTAATTGTGTTAATCAACAACAACACTGCGACCTTCGTCGCTATGCGTGTTAATATAAAGGAAACACCTACCTAACGTACAGCGACTTAAGTCTTCACCATCTCAAAAATCTAAAAAGAAGGTTGCGACTTTGGTCGCAGTTGATAGCCGCAGCCTTAGTAAAATACAATGCGACTTTGGTCGCAGTTGATGGCGTCAATGTTTTAATCAACAATAACACTGCGACCTTGGTTGCTATGCGTGTTAATATTAAGGAAACACATACCTAACGTACTGCGACTTAAGTCTTCACCACCTCAAAATTTTAAAAAGAAGGTTGCGACAGTTGATAGCCGAAGTCTTAATAAAATACAATACGACCTTGCTCGCAGTTGATGGCGGCAATGTTTTAATCAACAACAACACTGCGACCTTGGTCGCTATGCGTGTTAATATAAAGGAAACACCTACCTAACGTACTGCGACCTAAGTCGCAGTACATGTAGTGCGACCCTAGATTGCAGTTGCTGGCCATCTTTATCAATAACAACACTGCGACCTTGGTCGCAATTAATCATGTACACTGCGACCAAAGTCTCTGACTACATTATGTACAAAAAAAATTAAACTATAAAGTAGAACTTTAAAGTACAAGTACATACAAAAATAATACAGTAGAAATCAAAGAATGATAATAAATCTTATTATAATTACACGCCAGTGTCAGAATGCGACTTAATCTCTCTACACTGTGCGACCCTGGTCGCACTTCATAAAAAATTGAAGTCTTTGTTCCTTCGAGATGGAGGCAACCCAAACCTACTTCTTCTGCCAATAAAAAAAATAAATAGTAAGAATTTTAAAGATTAATCGTTATAAAAAAATGATTAACAGGTTTAATGTAATATACCATTAACGGACAACCAGTCCTGTAATGGCCCAGCTCTTGGCAGTTACCACATCTTCGATGCTTAACTTCCTTCTGATATATAGAATCTTCAAAACCAGACTTAAGCCTGGATGCAGCTCTAGGTCTCCCCTTGGTTGGTACAGGACCAATTGGATCACGTATATTCAATTCTTCACCATCTCGCAATATGACAACGGATCCATTGGAACCAACGACAGTCTTAGGATGTGATGAATGATCATTTCCTGACATTGCTCTGTGTTCTCTAGTGATATTTTGGGCAAAACTTTCCAAAACTCCCTCCAACTTTGAAATATTTTCATTAGAATCAGCGACCATGTCCAGAATTGCATTAAATTTTGAACGAACTGTCCACAATCTAGCCGTCCGTGGAGTGCCTTGACTGGGAAAAGGCCTCATGCCATATTCAATTGCAACGTTTTTGTAACGAGCATCCAACCTCCATCTATGAAGTATATATGATTCCGGTATATGTGTAACGTGATTGCGCCACAAAATACACAGAATATGTCTACATAGGATACCCTCTGTTTCAAATAACGAGCAACTGCAAGAAACATGAAGTTCCTCTCGATTATCATAACTGACCTTTTCCCAGCCGTCTTTTGATTCTGAAAATTTACCAACCAAATATTTTGATCCAGGTTTGTCATGTTCCACCTCTTCTGAAAACAGTGTCATTACAACTGCTCATTCCTTTTGGAACAACTGAAAAATCTTCGGTGTATACAACTTCGAAACCTGTATCTCATATGGATTGGTTGTACAATTGGGCACAGAATTCAAACCCCTAAAATCTTGAAGAGATTCAGATGCACGACGGGAAGCAACGGCTTTATCATATTGGTGAACAAATTCCACTAGTTTAGTGTTTGAGTTAACAAAACCATCAAAGAAGGAATTAATACTCTCGGACCTCTGACTGGTTGTCATTCCAGCAGAGAAAACATCCTTGAGATATGCATTAACCCAATGTCCACGAAGCCTGTACATCTTCATCAACCAACTGCCATCTTCTTCTTCTAAATGATATTTTTCACTCATCAGACGCCATCGTTCCTCACACGTGCTTATATCGCGGGAGGTGTACCAAGCATGGAAATCGGAGACCATATCTTCTCCATACTTGTTAGCCATTGGGATTTGTTGCTCGGCAATATGTTTCCGTACATGCCAGAAACAGTAACGGTGCCGAGACGTCGGGAAAACAATCTTGATGGCCTCACCAATCTGCGCATCCTGATCAGTAATAATCAGCTTCGGTTCAACTCCATGCATGCACTTGAGCCATTTTTGGAATAACCAAACAAAAGTATCCCTCTGCTCATCAGCAAGCATTGCACAGCCGAACAAAATTGACTGCCAGTGATGATTTACTCCAGTGAATGGAGCAAATGGCAAGCTCAAGTGATTAGTCCTGTATGTGGTGTCAAAAACGATCACATCACAGAAGCTCAGATACGAGGAAATAGCTCTTCCATCAGCCCAAAAAATGCTTCTAAGTGTGCCCGCGTTATCAACTTCACTTGAAAAGAAGAATTCTGGATCGGTCTCGGCTTTCTCTTGAAAATATTTGATAATAGCAATAAACTCATGACCGCAGTTATTTCTACGTTGACGAGTGAAATCAATAACTTGTTGAGGGCGCACTTCTTCACAGCCTTCTCCCTGGCTCATTGCATTAACAACGCGGGAAATATTTGAAGGCCGCATTCCAACATCAACCAGATTGCTCATAATGGTTCTGCTAATTGTTGAACGATGAGTCTGGTGAGAGTAATGGTGATGTACCTTATCCGGGCTAGACAATTCATGTGAATGAGTATCGACAAATTTTGTGATAACCCAATATCGAGTTGAGTCCAAAAATAAACGAAGACGGATATGCATCTCAGCAGGACAAGATACTCTAGTGTTAACTCGACGACGCACTGTAAGCCCCTCTTGTCTTTTGTCACACAACTTCTTCAGCCCTTCCTTATTGCAGCAAAATCTTCCGCAATAATCTCATGAGGAGGCTTTCGTGACTTATCTGTACTTTTTCTTCTCACGCTAAAACCTCTATTCCTTGCAAAACAATTGTAGAAATTGTATGCTTCCATATGCGACAGGAACTGTTTCCCTATAAACTTATCTGAGCTTCCAGACATTTCTGCATGTGCATTCATATCCTACAAAAAGTATTTACACGAATTAAATGAATATAAATATTTTTTAGATATCACTGTATTCTAAAATATAAGTATATAAATGCGACCAAGGTCGCATAAGAGATGAAAACAATTTACTTCTTATCAGCTGTTGCGACCAAGGTCGCAGTTATCCGTATGAGAAGAAATCTATATTACTTCTTACTAAAGACTGCGACCTAAGTCGCAGTAAATAAAAATAAGATTTCACATACGGCATGAAATCTATAATACTCCTTATTGAAGACTGCGACCTAAGTCGCAGTAATCAGTATGTGAATAAATCTATATTATTCCTTACTAAAGACTGCGATCTAAGTCGCAGTTATCCGCATGTGAAGAAATCTATATTACTCCTTACTAAAGACTATGACCTAAGTCGCAGTTATCCGTATGTGAAGAAATATATATTACTCCTTACTAAAGACTGCGACCTAAGACGCATACCCTAGAAAAAAAGAATTCACAGCCGGAGATTATTTTCAAATAAGATTGCGACCGAATATTAAAACGGTCGCAGTACCTCATAGTCTAAAGAGAAAACATTAAATATTTAAGAAATTGTTTTTAAATAGATATAAACAATTAAAACCTGTTGATCGGCATGCAGAGATGTCAACCCTTCAAGATTTTCAATATTCTGAGAGAAAGTAGAACCAGATGCAATATCTTCCATATTAAGATCGCCGGTATACTGCTCAGACGTCGACATTAAATATTTTGCAGAAAAAAATTGATCTCAAAAGATTTTATATTTTCAGAAAAAAGTGTATCGCAGACTGAAAAGGTGAAACTAGATCTTTCAAAAAGAAATCAGGAAATAGGGTGAAAAGTAATTTATATCATATAAAGAGCGGCAAAAAATAAAAGGGGGAAAAATAATAATAAACAATAAGGAAAAGTTATCATAAGGGGTATTTGGTAATTTAACTTCTACCTAAAAGCGGGCCGCAAGTCAGTGAGGTGACAAATTGAGCCACGTCACCGCAGGCTGAGAGAATACTCTCAGCCCGCGGGCTGATATACATTTTTCTCTACATATATACACATACACATATACATATATACTCATACACATATACATATATACATATACACATATATATACATATATAATATACATATATACATATATATATATATATACATATATACATAGATACATATATATATACATATATACATACATATATATACATATATATATATATATATATATATATATATATATATATATATATATATATATATATATATATATATATATATATATATATATATATATATATATATATATATATATATATATATATATATATATATATATATATATATATATATATATTAGGGTAAATGTGGAGCATAACCACATATACTTCTCAAGCTTAATGGGGATCTATATCTTATGAAATTGGAAGCCTTAAATCTAATGGTGGATTTAGACTTTGATAAATCTGTGCGTCTATGTGGGCCTACGTGTGTTGCATATCTTGGTATCGATTTGGTCAAAAGGATTGTGGAAAACATCAATAAATTCTTAATTCTCATAGTAATCCTTGTTTGGTTTTCGTTACCTTTCATAGTATTCAAATTTGTATGTTTACAAACCTTCATAAAGAATGCATCTAGTGAGAGTTAATTCAATTTTCTTACATCTTCACAGGAAGGCAAATCGTGGAGGCTAAGTTGTCCCAGAGCCTGATCTCGACCACCCGCCTCCACAACTCCCTGCTTTTCAAGGATATCCAAGAATGTGAATTTTCAAGGAAATTCTCGACTCCCAATTTCCTCGCCTCCCACTTTCGACAGATACACCTGAGCAAGTGATCCAATTTAACACATTCACATTTCAAAACAAGATGATGCTCTGCTCCCGTAATGATCCGATAATGTGCCTTACTTTCTCTTCTAGTCTAAAGGGCGCAAAGTCGGAGTGGTTCTACTCCCTACCACCCCGATCTCTCCACAACTTCACAGAGATCACCAACGCTTTCCTCACATAATATGCTACACGCCAAGAAATCAAGAGGAGTAGCCACCATCTCCTCTCCATCACAATGAGGTCAGGAGATAGCCTCAAATTGTACATCAATTTTTTTTTTCAGAGACAGCTTACCAAAGTCTCCATTGCGATGAGGAGGTATCTATGTTAGCGTTTATCAGTGGGCTGCAGTCACTCATCTTTTGTACAAACACCTCCTGAACCACGCCGCCGCCAAGATGAGCTAGGCTCTTTCGCGAGCATAACCCTACATCCAGTTAGATGAAGCAATAAAGGCTTCCTCTAACAACTTTGCAAAGCCTAGCGATGACGGAACAAAATCAAAGTCTGCTCGCGAAGCTCCCGACCACGCTCCAGATCGACATCGAGGGCAGCCTCCTTACAAGAAACAGACGCTCTCTATACTCCCGTCGAGTCCAATCCAAAGCTATAGGCATACAGAGCGATTCACTCCGTTGAAACTTTCAATCGACAAAGTATTCAACACCTTCAAAGATCAACCGTGGGTCAGATGCTCGAAATCGATCATGCCCAATCCTTCATTGCCCAGGTCGAAGGATTACTGCTTCTATCACGACTGCAAGGAGCATCAAACCGTCCACTGCTGGGCCCTCCGGAGATACTTGGAACTCATCCAACAAGACTTCCTCAAGGAGTACGTTCTCACTCCCGAGGAAATCTCTCGGCAACAAAACACACAGTCTTTCTGGGAGCAGAACGTGATTGCGCAGCACAAGACGGTCGATTGATTTTTCGACTGCCATGCAAACAGGAGCAACCTTCCAGTCATGCACCCCGATGATGGGATTTTCCCCACTCGAAGGCAGCCAATAAAACCCCCCATGGATAGGGTATGCCCCACAGGGAGGCAGTTCCGACATACATCCAGGCATGCACCTCGATGATGGGATTTCCCCCACTCGAAGGTAGCCAATAAAACCCCTGTGGATGAGGTGCACCCCACACGAAGGAAATTTTGACATACATCCATTTTTGCATTCCAATGATAGGATTTTCTCCACTCGGAGGCTGCCAATAAAATCCTTGTGGATGGGGTGTTGATTGGTAGTGAAAAATGCATTTTTATCATAACATTTACCATCACATTTTCATATTTATTCATTTAATTCTGCACATTTATTAATATTTTGTAATTTATTGTGTGCAGGCCTCGAAATAATAAAAAGAAAGAATTAAAGCTTAAAAAGAGCCCAAAAGCCCACATTTGAAGCCCAAGTGCAAAAGTACAAATATCAATTGTCAAAGTGCAAATACACAAGGGCTAAAGTTGCAATTATCAAAGAAGAGGGAAGGATAGACTTCTATCCAACCCTAAACACTTGCAGGATGAGGATAAAAGCTAAAGATAAGATGCAGAGATAAGGAAATTCGTTCAAAAGAGATTGGGAGAATTCTAAATCTAGATAACTTGATTCCCAAGTTATATCCATATCCCACGATAAAGAGTCAGGATCGAACTTCCAGAAGCAAACGCCCAGATGGACGGACCAGGAGAGGCCACGCGCCAAAGCGCGTGGACAACAGACACTGTAGTGCCGCGGAAACGCGGCCCTAGCCGCGTTTCCGCGGTAAATTGGGTGACGTCAGGGAACGGCTTTCGTGTATGATCTTATCCAGGACTCTACAGCCTTCTGCACCTATAAATACCCCCTGCAGTGCAACGTACAGAGCGTCCAGCGCAGTACAGGGCCAAAATTAGGGTTTCTTCTAGGTTTTCTTCTTTTGTAATTAGGTTTTTCTTTTTATTTTCAAGAGAGAGAGAGGCTTATGTTGAGCGTGACACTGATATACCTTCCTCTTCTCTGCCATTGTACTGATTAATAAAGGTAATCTTTTCTTTTGTTCATTGTTCTTATGTTTTACTTTTCTTTTTGTTTTCTTTCTTTTTCTCTTTGATCTATGTTGATTGTATATGAGCATGCAAGTGATTTCTGAAGCACGAGTATAACGAGTCTTAGCGAGAGCCAACGATATTTCATGGAGATGTTCTCCTCCTCAAGGTACGTATCAATTCATACTTGCCAATGCTTGATGATCTATTGCGAACAGGGGACTGAGATCAATCCTATGCTTTATGCGTTCATGTCTCCAAAGTAAGGTAGAAAGTGTTAAGATTTCATGTTATTCTTCAACCAAGGTTAGTGTTTCTTTCTTCTCTTTTCTTTTCTTTTCTTTATTTTTGTAGAATAAACTACCATCTACCAACTTTATCTTTTTCCGACCCATTGTAAATACCGCTTTCCTTCTAAACTAACTAATATTTTCTTATTTTCTTTTAATAACTAAAAAAAGATAAATTTTTAGAGTAGAACTTACAAACGCTTCTATCGCTAGTCCCTCCCTGAGGATCACGACCCGCATAGCCTTGCTACAGCGGATAGTATTGAACACCTTGCACCACTTGTTCTTAAATCTAAAATTCTTTATTTTTGTGTGCAGGTAAAAGTTCAATCAAAATTTTGGCGCCGTTGCCGGGGAGGGACGGTAAGTTTTTCTCTAAAATAAAAAAAATTATTAACTAATTCTTTTATTCTTTTCTGTTTGCAGGTTTGGAGAACAGAAAAAAACAGCAGCAGAAGTGGACATATAGCAACTCTGTGCCTCTGCCCTCAAAGGCAGAGCAGCAGAGCCTGTTACTTTGTCGCGCAAAACGCGGCAATAGCCGCGGTTCCGTGGCAGTAGCAGTGAACTACTGATCAATTTTTCTGCAGGTTGCTGAAAATTATAATATCTGCTTTCTGCTCTGTTAAAAATTGTTCTGTGATAACTCTGCTTACTGCTAATTAATTCAACAGTAAAATATTTGTTGTTAATGATAAAAATCGATTAGACGTTTGCATATTAGGCACGTGTCTTTTCAATTACTTTATTTTACTGTTGAAGAGTGCTGGAGCAAGGTACGTACGCATTGCATGTAGAATAGGACTCATCTCTTGGTTGATTTTCATACTTTGAGTGAATCTTATTTACATATCTTGTACACTTGCACAAAAATATCTTAAGGGCATAACCCATTAACAAGATAAGGTGGGGATTTCATCACCCTTCCTTAGCCCAAAAATCATATCCAAGCACTCACTAACCCAAGCCTAACTTAAAATTAGTAGACGTTGGCCCTAGGGACATCTCGGACTCAATTAGGAGATTATCCTAAGGGGGAACGGTGCTGGAAGTTGACTCTTGCCAAATTAGTGTCTAGGAAGGGGATTGAGGGCGAAAGCCTGAAGATTGGTGGTTATTTAATTAAGGAACGTCTTTGACAGAAAACCTCCCACCACTCTTGCCCTGACCTGGCTGATTAACTTGTGGTCAAAGTCTGCACCCTACCTCCTGTGGACAGTCTAACCAGTTAGGAGTCGTCTAGGTCATAAGTCTACCCTAACTTAGGTTAGAATTTTTTCTTTTTTGTTTTGTTGTTTGTTTCTTTTTCTTTGTTGTGTTGGTGTGATATGGCATATAATAATAATTTTCCAATTTTAATCCATATTACACACCTAACTATTTTTCGGATATTACCAACCCGGCATATCACAACTTTGACCACCCTAGTGTGCCGGAATGGTCTTATCCGAATGAATATAACCCATACCCCCCATCTTATGACCATAATTTTCATACTTTCAACTCTTCACAGAGTTCATGGGGTTTCGTTTCCCCCGAGTCCATTTTCAACCGACTTGTCCTCCGTCTCCACCTTGTCCACAATATTCCCAAGAGTCATACTCTGATCCACCCATTCAGAATAGAATACCATCTATCGGGGAAATGATAAGTATGCATGAGTCCAAGTAACAATTATCATCAATCGCAGACATGATTATGCGTGAGTCCACCGACTCACAACTTCATCATGATTACACTTCATCCTTTCAAGTCCAATCACAACATGATGAACCTATCAACTATGAAAGGATGCTTGCAGCCATGACTCAGGCTAGATTAGCCCGTGATCGTGAAATAGATCTGATGGTTCAATCTTTACGTTCTTACCGTTCGGCCATTTCTGCTTTTGCTGACCACTCTCTTAGAGCCGACGAACCAAGTTGCTTTGGACAACAAGATTCTAATTCAGTGCCATCATGTGAACTTGCCGAAACTTCAAATTTTGATAACTTGGAAAGTTTTTCCTTTCCTGAAATAGAACTTGAGCATGAATATGATCATGATCTTCCACTTGATGAATCAATTTTACTTCCTGATTCAATAATGACTCCGGTATCGCCACCTGATTTTACTTTTCCGAGTCAACATTGGATCCTGTTCCAATTTATCATGAAATTGAGTCACCCATTTTTGATGGATCATATTGAACTTGACCAATTGTGCAATTTTGAAAGTCCCATGGATAAATTGGCAAGTTCTCATTTTTATGAAATTGAACCCAATGAGATATGTGACCTAGATTCTCAAATCTGTGATCAAGTTCAAATTCCCGAATCATTATTGACTCCTGTTTTGTTACCCGACTTAGGTAATCTTTTAGAGTCAGTTTTGATTCCCACATCTATCATTCCTGAACTTGAATCACCAACATTGAGTCAAATTCCATTGTGGAAACTGATTGTGGACTTGAGTTTCAGCTTATTGATTTGGACCCACTTCCTGAACCTAGCCCGACTCCTGAACCCTTACTTGATTTAAGTTTCTTTCCTGAGTCGGTATTCGTTCCCATAATTATGACGTCCAAGTCAATCATTCCATCTTTTCACACTCCATTTTGGGACAAGGCGGTTGACACAATTGACTCTGAAATTTATTATGAAATTTGGAAATTTGATGGGGTGGAAATTTTAAAAAATGATCACACATACATTTTCGTGGGTTATACAAGAAAATTTTTTGGTGGGTTCCTCCATGAAGTATTATGTTATCTTGATTGGGTAGCAACGCTTGGCCCAATTAGACCACCACCGGAACCACCACCTTAAGGTAACTTCTGCCTTCCCTTGTTCCTTTTCATGCATATATGCATTCATTCATACATTGAGGACAATGCATGAGATAAGTGTGGGGGTAGGCTTTACTAACATACTAACATAGTTAGAAACTAACAAAAATCTGCTAATAAAAAAAAATCTGAAAAAAAAACTTATAAAAAGGACAATATTTTGACTTATCTTTTGAAAGAAATCTAAGTTAGTCTTAAGAATTAGGAAAATCATGATTAGGATTTCTAAAAACTTGGTCAAAATAAATAAATTGTTGAATTTTTAGGTATAGGAGGAGAAATTGAATAAGTAGTTAGTCTTGATTTTTACCTTAATGAAATTTGCATACCTAATGCATATCTAGGATTCTAAGACAAAGACCCTTGTGCCTCATAAAAATATATATATATATATATCCTTAAAAAAAAAATTTCACAATTAAACTGGATACATGTGCCTCAAGAAGCATAAGTATTCACGCCTAAAGGTGAGTAATAAATAAAATAAAGCTCATAGTTTTGTGGCCTAGTTCACTCGAATTTGAGTCCGCGGGGGTTTTCTCACCTGGTGCCCTAAAGCCGACCGGTTTGGGAGCCACCGACTTTAAGTTCGCTACATAGGTGGATTAGAAAACCTAAGAAGACTAAGAAATATAATATATGTATTAACACATCTAATAATCAATTAGTTAGGTATGAGGGCTTCAAGAAGCCTTGATGCTTACACGAAAGAAAATTAGATGAGTTATACATATTAAAAAAAAAAGAAGAAGAAAAAAATAAAGAGGCATGAAAGTCCAAGTTAAGGAATTCCTAGTAAAAATTCATAAGGATGCATATGATTTTTGGTAACGAAAAAGACTATACACAAAATTCAATTTTGATCCTTACTTTAAAATGAAAACAATTTACTTTATAAAGACTAAGTCTAAGAATGAATAAAAATGAGGATCCTAAAAACTTATAGATTACTTAGTCTTTTCAAAAGTATTTCTAATATTTCCTTTTTATGGATTTTGTGGGTGTAATCCGCTGAAAATCCTCACGAGACAACACTCGTCCTCTAGGGTAACCTAGAGGTTTAACGGCTTGTTGCACATGCTAAGTGCAACCGTGATTCCTACGAAAGTGAGTTAGGTTAGATTAATTTTTCTTTTCTTTTTCTTTTTCTTTGTTTTTACTCGAGGACGAGCAAAAAGATAAGTGTGGGGGTGTGATTGGTAGTGAAAAATGCATTTTATCATAACATTTACCATCACATTTTCATATTTATTCATTTAATTCTGCACATTTATTAATATTTTGTAATTTATTGTGTGCAGGTCTCGAAATAATAAAAAGAAAGAATTAAAGCTTAAAAAGAGCCCAAAAGCCCACATTTGAAGCCTAAGTGCAAAAGTGCAAATATCAATTGTCAAAGTGCAAATACACAAGAGCTAAAGTTGCAATTATCAAAGAAGAGGGAAGGATAGACTTCTATCCAACCCTAAACACTTGCAGGATGAGGATAAAAGCCAAAGATAAGATGCAGAGATAAGGAAATTCGTTCAAAAGAGATTGGGAGAATTCTAAATCTAGATAACTTGATTCCCAAGTTATATCCATATCCCACGATAAAGAGCCAGGATCGAACTTCCAGAAGCAAACGCCCAGATGGACGGACCAGGAGAGGCCACGCGCCAAAGCGCGTGGCCAACAGACACTGTAGTGCCGCAGAAACGCGGCCCTAGCCGCGTTTCCGCGGCAAATTGGGTGACGTCAGGGAACGGCTTTCGTGTATGATCTTATCCAGGACTCTACAGCCTTCTGCACCTATAAATACCCCCTGCAGTGCAATGTACAGAGCGTCCAGCGCAGTACAGGGCCAAAATTAGGGTTTCTTCTAGGTTTTCTTCTTTGTAATTAGGTTTTTCTTTTTATTTTCAAGAGAGAGAGGCTTATGTTGAGCGTGACACTGATATACCTTCCTCTTCTCTGCCATTGTACTGATTAATAAAGGTAATCTTTTCTTTTGTTCATTGTTCTTATGTTTTACTTTTCTTTTTGTTTTCTTTTCTTTTTCTCTTTGATCTATGTTGATTGTATATGAGCATGCAAGTGATTTCTGAAGCACGAGTATAACGAGTCTTAACGAGAGCCAACGATATTTCATGGAGATGTTCTCCTCCTCAAGGTACGTATCAATTCATGCTTGCCAATGCTTGATGATCTAATACGAACAGGGGACTGAGATCAATCCTATGCTTTATGCGTTCATGCCTCCAAAGCAAGTAGAAAGTGTTAAGATTTCATGTTATTCTTCAACCAAGGTTAGTGTTTCTTTCTTCTCTTTTCTTTTCTTTTCTTTTATTTTTGTAGAATAAACTACCATCTACCAACTCTATCTTTTCCGACCCATTGCAAATACCGCTTTCCTTCTAAACTAACTAATATTTTCTTATTTCTTTTAATAACTAAAAAAAAAGATAAATTTTTATAGTAGAACTTACAAACGCTTCAATCGCTAGTCCCTCCCTGAGGATCACGACCCGCATAGCCTTGCTACAGCGGATAGTATTGAACACCTTGCACTACTTGTTCTTAAATCTAAAATTCTTTATTTTTGTGTGCAGGTAAAAGTTCAATCAGGTGTGCCCCCACACAGACGCGGTTCCGACATCCGTTCGTCTTGATGATGAGATTTCCCCCCTCGACGGCTGACATGCGATTCTCCGCTGCTGGGATGTGCCCCCACTCGGAGGATCACGTCTATATATTCCTAGACGGGATGTGCCTCGCGTAGAAGTGTTTACACAAGCATTGACGTCCATCCATCATACACCCCGATGATGGGATTTCCCCCACTCGGAAGCAGACTTGCGATTCTTCGCTGATGGGATGTGACCCCACTTGGAAGATCGCGTCTATACACTCCTAGACGGGATGTGCCCTCGCGTGGAACTGTTAACACAGACATGCCTACGGGCCTTTCTCGTCATCCTACAGGAGCCGAAACCCTCTGTTGTGGGATTTTCCCCACTCAGGTCTCGTTCTGCTGTAGGGATTTACCCCTCTCAGAACATCCGATCTTCCAATGATAGGATGTGCCCCCACTCGGAGGATCGCGTCTGTATACTCCTAGATGAGATGTGCCCCTGCGTGAAAGTGTTAACGCAGACATGCTGATTGGTAGTGAAAAGTGCATTTTATCATTATATTTATCATCACATTTTCATATTTATTCATATAATTCTGCACATTTATTAATATTTTGTGATTTATTGTGTGCAGGCCTTGAGTTCTTATTTTAATAATAAATAAAGCCTAAAAGAAGCCCAAAAGCCCATATTCAAGCACAAGTGCAAAAGTGCAAATATTAATTGTCAAAATTGCAAATACACAAGGGCCAAAGTTGCAAGTATTAAAAGAAGAGGGAAGGATAGACTTCTATTCAACCCTAAAAACTTGCAGATGAGGATAAAAGCCAAAGAAGGAGAATTTAAGATCACAAATTCGTGGATAAAAGATTTGGGATCTAGGTAACTTGATTCCCAAGTTATCCCAAAATCTCAAGATGAAGAGTCAGGATACAATTTTCAGAAGGATAAACCAGATGGACGGACCAGAGGATGCCACGCGAGAAAGCGCGTGGCATTTGGCTACAAAAGTGCCGCGTTTCCGCGGCAAATTTCCCGTTTCCACGGCAATCCTGAGGCGGTTGGCGATGTGTTTTCGTTGAGGAGTTGTACTGGGACTCTACTTCCTATATCTCCTATAAATACCCCTGCAGAGCAACAGAGAAGGGGCGTCCAGAGGCAGAGCTAGAGGGCCAAATCTAGGGTTTAGGTTTTCTTCTTGTAGTTTAGATTTTCTTGCCTCCATTGTAATTTTTATTTTTTTTCCTTTTTGTAAAAACTGAGAGGAGATGATGTTCTCATGGAGGAAGGGATCTACTTGTACTGATGGTGACAGTTGGTGTAAGTTTTATTTTTCCACCATTGTTTAATAATCGAATCGAGGTTTATTTTTGTTCTTTTATTATTTTTGTTTTTTGTTCTTGTTTAATCTTGTGTATCTCAGTATTTGCTTTCTTCTATTTTCTCTCTAATGTCTTGCCCACCATGAGAACCAACTGCTTCGAGACTACCTAGCCGAAGAAGAGCCCTTGATGGCCTATGGCGATGAACAGGTCTTCATAGTTGTCTTTTATTTCATAGTGTAGATTAAGAAGGCGGACGATCCTATACGCCATGCTTGTACGCCTTCCAAGAAAAGGTAAATCATCGCAACGGTTCAAAAGGTAAGCAGACTGAAGAGGTATGTATTTCTTTCTTTCTTTCTTTAGTTTAGATTTCTATCTCTATCTCTCTCAAATTCTTTTCACCACACTTCCTTGTAAATACCATCATAACTAATAAAATAAATAAAAATTTTAGAGAATCTTACAAACGCTTCCATCGCTAGTCCCTCCCTGAGGATCACGACCCGCATAGCCATTGCTATCGCGGATTCGAATTGAGCACTTGCACACCTTTAATTCTCAGATCTAATATTTTATATTTTGTGTGCAGGAAAAAATTCAATCAAAATTTTGGCGCCGTTGCCGGGGAGGGACGGTAAGTATTCTCTAAAAAATAAAAAAAAATAAGTAACTAATTCTTTTATTCTTTCTGTTTGCAGGTTTGGAGAACAGGAAACAGCAGAAGTGGACATATAGCAACTCTGTGCCTCTACCCTCGAAGGCAGAGCATCAGAGCCTACTATAGTGTCGCGGATCCGCGGCATTAGCCGCATTTCCACAGCCTTAGTAGTTCATTACTGACAGATCTTTCTGCAGGTTGCTACAAATTGCAAGATTGGTTTTCTGCTCTGTTATATTTGTTCTGTGATAAACCTGTATACTGCTAATTAATCAACAGTAAAATATTTGTTGAAAAAGATAAAAAAATGATTAGACGTTTGCATCCTAGGCACGTGTCTTTTCAATTCCTTTATTTTACTGTTGAAGAGTGCTGGAGCAAGGTACGTTCGCATTTCATGTAGAATAGGACTCATCTCTTGGTTGATTTCATGCTTTGAGTGAATCTTATTTACATATTTTGTACACTTGCACAAATTTATTCTAAGGGCATAACCCATTAACAAGATAAGGTGGGGATTTCATCACCCTTCCTTGGCCCAAAAATCAGATTCCAAGCACTCACTAACCCAAGCCTAACTAAAAATGAGTAGACGTTGGCCCTAGGGACATCTCGGACTCAATTAGGAGATTATCTTAAGGGGGAACGGTGTTGGAAATTGACTCCTGCCAAATCAGTGTCTAGGAAGGGGATTGAGGGCCGAAAGCCCGAAGGTTGGTGGTTACTTAATTAAGGAACGTTTTTGACGGAAAACCTCCCACCACTCTTGCCCTGACCTGGCTGATTAACTTGTGGTCAAAGTCTGCACCCTACCTCCCGTGGACAGTCTAACCAGTTAGGAGTCATCTAGGTCATAGGTCTACCCTAACTTAGGCTAGAATTTTTTTCTTTTGTTTGTTTGTTGTTTTTTTATTTGTTTGTGTTGGTGTGATATGGCATATAATAATAATTTTTCCAACTTTAATCCATATTACACACCTAACTCTTTTTCGGATATTACCAACCCGGCATATCATAATTTTGACCAATCTAGTGTGCCGAAATGGTCTTATCCGAATGAATATAACCCATACCCCCCATCTTATGACCATAATTTCATACTTTCAACTCTTCACAGAGTTCATGGGGTTTCGAATCCCCCGAGTCCAATTTTCAACCGACTTGTCCTCCATCTCCACCTTGTCCACAATATTCCCAAGAGTCATACTCTGATCCACCCATTCAGAATAGAATACCATCTATCGGGAAAATGATAAGTATGCATGAGTCCAAGCAACAATTACCATCAATCGCAAACATGATTATGCGTGAGTCCACCGACTCACAACTTCATCACGATTACACTTCATCCTTTCAAGTCCAATCACAACATGATGCACCTATCAACTATGAAAGGATGCTTGCTGCCATGACTCAGGCTAGATTAGCCCGTGATCATGATATAGATATGATGGTTCAATCTTTGCATTCTCACCTTTCGGCCATTTCTGATATCGCTGACCACTCTCTTAGAGCCGACGAACCAAGTTGCTTTGGACAACAAAATTCTAATTCAGTACAATCATTTGAACTTGCCGAAACTTCAAATTTTGATAACTTGGCAAGTTTTTCCTTTCCTGAAATAGATCTTGAGCATGAATATGATCATGAACCCCAACTTGATGATTCAATTTTACTTCCTGATTCAATAATGACTCGGTGTCTCCACCTGATTTCACTTTTCCTGAGTCAACATTGGATCCTGTTCCAATACATCATGAAATTGAATCACCCATTTTTGATGATCATATTGAACTTGACCAATTGTGCAATTTTGAAAGTCCAATGGATAAATTGGCAAGTTCTCATTTTTATGAAATTGAACCCAATGAGATATGTGACCTAGATTCTCAAATCTGTGATCAAGTTCAAATTCCCGAATCATTATTGACTCCTGTTTTGTTACCCGACTTAGGTAATCTTTTAGAGTCAGTCTTGATTCCCACACCTATCATTCCTGAACTTGAATCACCAATATTGAGTCACATTCCATTGTGGGAGATTATTGTGGACTTGAGCTTCAACTTATTGATTTGGACCCACTTCCTGAACCTAGCCCAACTCCTGAACCATTACTTGATTTAAGTTTCTTTCCTGAGTCGGTATTCGTTCCCGTACTTCCCATGTCCAAGTCAAGCATTCCATCTTTTCACACTCCATTTTGGGACAAGGCAGTTGACACAATTGACTCTGAAAATAATTATGAATTATAAAAATTTGATGGGGTGAAATTTTTAAAAAATGTTAATACAGACATCATTTTAGTGGGTTATACAAAAAAGATTTCTGGTGGGTTCCCCCGAATTCCACAAAAAGTAGATTGGGCCGCATTTCGTGGACCAATTAGACCACCACCGGAACCACCACCTTAAGGTAACTTCTGCCTTCCCTTGTTCTTTTTCATGCATATATGCATTCATTCATACATTGAGGACAATGCATGAGATAAGTGTGGGGGTGGGATTTACTAAACATACTAACATAGTTAGAAACTAACAAAAATTTGCTAATAAAAAAAATCTAAAAAAGAAAAAAAAAACTTATAAAAAGGACAATATTTTGACTTATCTTTTGAAAGAAATCTAAGTTAATCTTAAGAATTAGGAAAATCATGATTAGGATTTCTAAAAACTTGGTCAAAATAAATAAATTGTTTAAATTTTAGGTATAGGAGGAGAAATTGAATAATTAGTTAGTCTTGATTTTTACCTTAATGAAATTTGCATACCTAATGCATATCTAGGATTCTAAGACGAAGACCTTTGTGCCTCATATAAAAAAAAATATCACTAATTAAGCTGGATGCATGTGCCTCAAGAAGCATAAGTATCATGCCTAAAGGTGAGTAAATAAAATAAAGTCCTTAGTTTTGGGGCCTAGTTCACTCGAATTGAGTCCGCGGGGTGTTTTCTCACTTGGTGCCCTAAAGCCGACTGGTTTGGAAGCCACCGACTTTAAGTTCGCTACATGGGTTGATTAGAAAGCCTAAGAAAACTAAGAAATATTACATAGTACTAACACATCTAATAGTCAATTAGTTAGGTATGAGGGCCTCAAGAAGCCTTGATGCTTATACGAAAGAAAATTAGATGCGTTATACATATTAAAAAAAATTTAAACAAATAAAGAGGCATGAAAGTCCAAGTTAAGGAATTCCTAGTAAAAATTCATAAGGATGCATATGATTTTTGGTAACGAAAAAGACTATACACAAAATTCAATTTTGATCCTTACTTAAAAATGAAAACAATTTACTTTATAAAGACTAAGTCTAAGAATGAATAAAAATGAGGATCCTAAAAAACTTATAGATTACTTAGTCTTTTCAAAAGTATTTCAAATATTTCCTTTTTATGGATTTTGTGGGTGTAATCCGCTGAAAACCCTCACGAGACAACACTCGTCCTCTGGGGTAACCTAGGGGTTTAACGGCTTGTTGCACATGCTAAGTGCAACCGTGATTCCTACGAAAGTGAGTTAGGTTAGATTAATTTTCTTTCTTTTTCTTTTTCTTTGATTTTTACTCGAGGACGAGCAAAAAGATAAGTGTGGGGGTGTGATTGGTAGTGAAAAGTGCATTTTTATCATTATATTTACCATCACATTTTCATATTTATTCATATAATTCTGCACATTTATTAATATTTTGTGATTTATTGTGTGCAGGCCTTGAGTTCTTATTTTAATAATAAATAAAGCCTAAAAGAAGCCCAAAAGCCCATATTCAAGCCTAAGTGCAAAAGTGCAAATATTAATTGTCAAAATTGCAAATACACAAGGGCCAAAGTTGCAAGTATTAAAAGAAGAGGGAAGGATAGACTTCTATTCAACCCTAAAAACTTGCAGATGAGGATAAAAGACAAAGAAGGAGAATTTAAGATCACAAATTCGTGGATAAAAGATTTGGGATCTAGGTAACTTGATTCCCAAGTTATCACGAAATCTCAAGATGAAGAGTCAGGATACAATTTCCAGAAGGATAAACCCAGATGGACGAACCAGAGGATGCCACGCGAGAAAGCGCGTGGCATTTGGCTACAAAAGTACCGCGTTTCCGCGGCAAATTTCCCGTTTCCGCGGCAATCCTGAGGCGGTTGGCGATGTGTTTTCGTTGAGGAGTTGTACTGGGACTCTACTTCCTATATCTCCTATAAATACCCCTGCAGAGCAACAGAGAAGGGGCGTCCAGAGGCAGAGCCAGAGGGCCAAATCTAGGGTTTAGGTTTTCTTCTTGTAGTTTAGATTTTCTTGCCTCCATTGTAATTTTTATTTTTTTCCTTTTTGTAAAAACTGAGAGGAGATGATGTTCTCATGGAGGAAGGGATCTACTTGTACTGATGGTGACAGTTGGTGTAAGTTTATTTTTTCACCATTGTTTAATAATCGAATCGAGTTTGTTTTTGTTCTTTTATTATTTTTGTTTTTTGTTCTTGTTTAATCTTGTGTATCTCAGTATTTGCTTTCTTCTATTTTCTCTCTAATGTCTTGCCCACCATGAGAACCAACTGCTTCGAGACTACCTAGCCGAAGAAGAGCCCTTGATGGCCTATAGCGATGAACAGGTCTTCATAGTTGTCTTTTATTTCATAGTGTAGATTAAGAAGGCGGACGATCCTATACGCCATGCTTGTACGCCTTCCAAGAAAAGGTAAATCATCGCAACGGTTCAAAAGGTAAGCAGACTGAAGAGGTATGTGTTTCTTTCTTTCTTTCTTTAGTTTAGATTTCTATCTCTATCTCTCTCAAATTCTTTTCACCACACTTCCTTGTAAATACCATCATAACTAATAAAATAAATAAAAATTTTAGAGAATCTTACAAACGCTTCCATCGCTAGTCCCTCCCTGAGGATCACGACCCGCATAGCCATTGCTACCACGGATTCAAATTGAGCACTTGCACTCCTTTAATTCTCAGATCTAATATTTTATATTTTATGTGCAGGAAAAAGTTCAATCACATGCCTACGGGCCTTTCTCGGTAGTACTATGGGAGCCGAGACCCTCTATTGTGGGATTTTTCCCACTCGGAGTCCCCCACTCTGCTATAGGAGATATGCCTCCTCTCAGAGACCCCGTATGTTCCACTAATAGGATGTGCCCCCACTCGGACAGGCAAGCCTACAGGCTCCCCTCATCTGAACCCACAGGCAGATGAACCCTCGGTAGTTTCCCTCACGGGTTCCTTCCATATTCCGATGTTGGCATTGCCCCCACTCGAGAGATAGCTCTGTTGACGGGATATCCCTTGCACGAGAAGACAACTCCGCTGTTGGGCTTGCTTCCACAGAGGTACTGGATTGTCGGCCAGGTAGGGGCTCCTACTTGCGACAGACACATCCAATCTGTTGATGGGATTTTCCCTACCTCAGACCAATTTTTACAGGTACCACTAGATTATGGCAATACACAATGTCATGTATGTCTATGAGGGTCTTCTTGTTTGAATTATCCCCTCAACGAATTGATCTCGTGTAGTCATACATCCAATGTTTCTCCTGAAGAACGCGATCTCCCGACAACGAGGACCTCAGGTATGATTTAAAATTTTAGTATGCCTGATCTGTTAGGGGCAGCTCGGGTTATATTGGCTCGTTCGTAGTGATGCGAGGTAAGATATTTCTATGAGGGTCTCCTTTTTGGTTATCCCCTCGACGTATTGATCTCATGAATTTGTAACCAAGTTCATACAACTTGTTCTGCCCACACTTGCATTGAACGCTTATTTCACTTGTTTTAATGCATGATTGCATGTGCATCCTAACTATTTTTTGCAGCCTTTCTGCTCCGAGAGTGGGATTTTCCCCACTCGGGGGCAGAACCTCGATCCTCCGCTGATGGGATGTGCCCCCCCGGGAGAATCGTGTCTGTACAATCCTAGACAGGATGTGCCCCCGGAAGTGTTAATGCAGATTGGCCTATGGGCTTTGCTCGGTCTTCCTGCGAGAACTAAGGTCCTCCGTGGCAGGATCTCTCCGCTCGGAGACCGGACTCTGCTGTAGGGATTTTCCCTTCTCAGAGGTTCGGTTTCATAGCTATTTGACGGGAAGTGCCCCCGCTCAGAAGCAAACACGAATCCAACTCCGTTGTAGGGATTTCCCCTCTCGAAGGTTCAATCCATGATGGGATTTCCCCCCACTTGGAGACGATACTTACAGGTATTGCTGTGAGATAAACAACCACTCAGAAATTACACACCAAGTTAATCCCTGATATCTCGAAGTTAAAACAAATCTCCTGAGCAGACACTCAATTCCAAACAAAAACAAACACGAAGCAAATCAGGAAAGATCTAGACAAACACTTTAGTTCCAGAATATTTTCATTATGAAATTTGTAACGCCCCAATCCCGCGGGTACGGAGACGTTACTGCGACGTATATACGCAGATCAGAATTATCCTCACGTATATACGCTAAGCATCAGTACAAGCAAGAATCAGAGTACGGAAGCACGTGGTGCATTATACATTCCAACATATGAGTACAATTATAAAGTTATCACCTGATGTGACATAATATTACAAGAATATTACATCACTGATAGGCGCAAATGTGAGAATACAAAGAGGTATACAAGTTATGAACAGTACAAAAGGGTGCTCACGAATTTATATAAGGAAAACTCGAGAGACGCGTAGGGGCCTGGAAGGATAGAGCTTCAGACGGTCTGCTAGAGATCCACGTTTCGATGTGCCATTGATCAGCGACCAGGAGAATCTACTAGCCCAATCTTCAGGACCTGGACATGAGGATCCAGAAGAGTCAGAACTCCCCAGCAAGTGGTGATGCTAATGCCAAAATGGCGTACGTAAATAAGCACAGGTGTATCGATAAATTTGAATCATAAACATTTATTGAAAACCGTGTCGTGAGCACAAGTATACATGAACAAGTAGTATACAGCAAGTGATATCAAGTAGGGAATACTCATGGTATGATAAGATAAGAGCAGGAGACAGGTGGAATAGAACACAAGTGGTAAAGTAGGATGTGAGCAGGCATAATATAGTAATGTTCATAAACCAGAAGTCTGATGTAAAACCCGATGGAAGCATACTCGACAAAGCATACAATGGATTCAGAGTTGTCTTTTATTATTATTATTACTCGTCTTACCCAGATATCTAGATATGTGAATTAGCGTCCCAGCACACATATATTCACATCTGAGTAAAGCAAGGTTGTTATTGAAAACCAATGGAGGTTTCAACGAACAATATTTATAGTGGGTCCCGTGCATGCCCGAGACCACAGTCCAGGACGTTCCGTTGCTGGTGGTCAGAACTAGCCGTAAGGCGTACAGGAGGGTCTTATAGGATGCCCTTTTCAAGATAGTACCAGGAAGGAGGGAGCCAGCACTCCCCTCGGTCGCCTGGAGGCCCACAGGTCTGACCGAAAGTTTTAGTTGCACAACATACCTAATACCACTGTAAACATGAAACATGTATTAATATCTGCAAGTTTCCCCCGACCCGATGCAAGTTGTCCCTTTTTATAGTTTAATATGTTATTATCAATTTATGGGAATAGCAGGTGCAAGACATGATCAGGAATTCAGGAGTACATGAGTATTAGATCCAGGTCGCTGTATATATAATACAGGATAACAAGTACATGATTCAAGTCACTGTATGTAATACAGGATAACAAGTATAGTATTCTCGTAAATGTGATAATCACAGGTCAAGTATTAATATGACAGGAGGCAGGTGATAAGTCATGCTATAATAAGGAGCAAGTGTCAAGTAGTAGCATGTCGGGTGTCAGGTGGTAACATGACATGAGGGTGATATCAGGTAGGTGACAAGAGACAACATAGTATATGTAAGCACATCAATCGAAAGCATGCCAGGCGATACAGGAAAATCGTACTGATATAAAGGATCGGTACAAATACCGAAAAATCATGCATTTTAGGAAAAACAGTATAAGTAAGATTTCAAACTCTACACAACCACGAATAGAAGAATCGATAAACTGGCAGGCAGGTAATTCAACAAGCAAGAGAACATCCAAGCGGAGCTAAGCGGGTCTGAAGCGAAGCTAATGTACAACACTAAATGTTATCATGCTCGGTGAGGTTACCGCTCGCAGCGTAGCTAGATACACGTGTCGCAGCAAGCGCATGAACATCATACTACCGCTCACGGTGAAGCCACACTCACGGGGTAATTACGCTCGAACGGAGTAAGCAGTAAAGTTGACGCTAGGTCCACCTACCAGGAGTAGCATAAAAAAAGTCCAGAGGACTTTAGAACCTCAGAGAGGTTGAACCCGGAGGTTAGGCCCGAAGGCAAAGGTACCTGCAGAAAGTGTTAGTTTCACAAGCATTCAGCACAGGTATATACATATGCAATACTGGGCTCTCAGCCTCTTATAAATACAGGAGCACATCCCAATACAACACGTGAATATAGATACAAATATATAATATAATGCAAGTCAACCCGACGATGCGGGAAAGTCCAAAGGGAAAGCGAGAACACTCGCCTAAATCTTCAAAAAAACTGTGAAATCCCTTATCTCCGAAATCCAGGTAACAAACGTGTAAATGCGTTAAAGAGAAAGCGATAGAGAGAGAAGAAAATCTAGAGAGAGAAAGAGAATAAGAGAGAGGAGAGAGAAAGAGAGAGCTAGAGAGAGAAGTCCACAGAGAGAGAGAGAGTGCAGAGGGAGAGAGAGAGTGTACAGGGAGATGCAGTGAGTAAGACGCGGGGGCCATAGACGCGGGAGTCGCGTTGCGTAGATGCTACAAACGCGGGGTTCGAGACCCGCATTTCGGCTATAACATGAGAACAACGCAGACGCGGCATGAGCTCCGCCTCACATTGACACAAGAATGCGAAGGTCGCGTTAAAGAATTGCCTAGACGAGGGGGAGCTCCGCGTCTAGCAATTAATATAAGAGAAAGAGAGAGACAGGGAGATGAGAGAATGAGAGACGCAGGGAAGGAGAGGGACGCAAGGAAGAGGGAAGATGCAAGGTTGACATGGAGATGAAGACGAAGGGAATAGTAAAAGAAATTAGAGAAGAGAAAAAGGAAAGAAAGAAAGAAAGAAAGAAGGAAAAGAGAAGGAAAGAAAAAGAGAAAGAGAGAGAGAGAGGGGACGACCGACCATGGCCTAGCGGCGATCTCCGGCGGCGGCCGGAGGTGGCCGGAGGCCAGCTGCCATGGGGGCAGCCCAAACCAAGCCAAAGAGGGGTGCAAGCCTAGTTGAATTTGAGACTTTGGAGTTTTGGAAATGGTGTTTCGGATAGCGATGGAGTAGTTCGTTGGAAAGAGTACTCCGAGGGGAGAAAGATGGCATGGTTGTTGGTGGCTATGATGGTGTAGATGGTGGTGAAGATGGTGGAAAAGATGGTGGTGGAAGTGGGTTTCTTGGTGGAAAAAGAAGAAGAAGAAGGTGTTGTTGTTGTTGTTGGAATGGAGGAGGAGACGATGGAGGGAAGGATGGTGGAAGAGTTGGTAGTGGTGATGGCCTAAAAACACAGCCATGGGGGCTGGTTTGCTGCTAGTTTCGTGGCCTTTAGTTGGCTGGAAGAAGAAGGAAGAAAGAAAAATGAAAGAGAGAGAAAAGGGAAGGTGTGTGTGTGTGTGTGTGTATATAAGGAGAGTTGCTTACTACAAGATTGCCACCAAATGAGACTTGCGTCTCATTCAAAATGAGGTCCGCGTCGACGCGGACAATTTTGAGCCAGACGCGGAGATCAGGTCCACGTCTTAGATGAAAAACACGAGAGTCGCATTTGAAAGAGGAGACAAAAAGTCATGATGACTTGATCAGAGTTGATTTGAAGTGCTTTAAATGCGGAAAGGAAGTGAATCTCTGCATTAAAGAACAGATCTGCATCTGGTTAGCCTCGCATCTGGGAGGGAGAGAGAAATGAGACAAAGAGAAAATAAAATATCAGGATAAAATTTCGGTATCTGGGAAAACACCGAAAACTCAAAAAAAGCCCAAAAAATGAAGTAATTCGGAAAGGTTACCAAAAATTCTCAAAAACAATAAATATTATTTAAAGATATCTAGTGAAATCAAATTTCATAAACTCAATCCGGTTTTCAAAATAAAAATTCTAAAATCCACTGTTGATACCGCTCTACACCGGGTCAGCCGTATTTTAATAAATTCTAAAAAATCTCCAAAAATATATTTAGATAGAAAATATGATTTTAAGAAATAAAGTGAAAGCCGTTTCTAGAATTTTAACTCCACTTGTAAATTAAAAGTCTGAGAATCGGTCAGCGGCACTGGTCGACACCGGTTTTGAAGATTTCCAATTTAATTCAGAAAAATTTCAGAAAATCATATAAAATCTAAAATACTACAAAACAATGTTTGAAACTAAAATCGATCAAATTTGAATACCAAAAAGACCAAATCAAGTAATAACCTATGTTCGGGTCCTCGGTTCAGACTAGAGCTGACTCCGAGTCCACGAATCCAAATCCAAGACAAAATAATCAAATAAATTATTCATAATACAAAACAAATGCAGGAAGTAAATCAAAAAATATGATCAAAAAAACTGAATACGCAACTGAGTACATATTCCGGGAGCGGGGTGTTACATTCCATCCTCCTTACAAAAATTGCGTCCTCGCAATTTCGATATGGGGAAAAATGAACACAAAGAGGACATGGACGGGAATCATACCAATTAAGATATGAATCACTCCAGGTAGGGCTCTCAAGTTGACTGAACAATAATCAGAATATAGATATCTTCTGCACTTCCCGCTGTATAAATCTTCGAACGATGCCAAATAATACTGACCTGATAACACAGCTTTGCAATAGAATTCCCGTTGTACTACATACTTAATATCATTCCGAGAATGAGCCAGAACACCAAAGATAAAGAAAACCCTAATAATACTGAGCATAAATGAAGAAGACCGATAGTTAAGAATTTCGAATACCAGGCATCGATCACTCTGAAAGATAAAGTCAAGAATATAGAATAGTTGTAGAGAAATCCGAATACCAAAGTCTGAAAGATAACCCAATCGTGGATCAATTCTGAGAATAGCCGAGCATCATAGAGTTGGCCGAAGAGATCATATAATAGCTTCATTCAGAACCAGCCGCTACATCTCTAGTCTATTTATATCTTAAGTTGGTATGAAGGCTGCGAAAAAACCAAAATAGTGGAAAGATAAAAGGGATTAGAAATCAAAGGAAGGGTGATCAAGAAAACGATAACTCTGCACTTTTAGTTAGATTGTATAACCAGGACTCATGCATTCCAGCTGCTAAGTTCTTTACCATTAATTTGTCGTTTGGATGTACGGAGGATGCAAGAGCCTAGGCTCTGATACTATCCTGTAACGCCCCGATCCCGCGGGTACAGATACGTTACTGTGACGTATATACGCAGGTCAGAAATACCCTCATGTATATACGCTAAGCATCAGTACAAGTAAGAATCAGAGTATGGAAGCACGTGGTGCATTATACATTCCAACATATGAGTACAATTACAAAGTTATCACCTGATGTGACATAATATTACAAAAATATTACATCACCGATAGGCACAAATGCGAGAATATAAAGAGGTATACAAGTATGAATAGTACAAACGGCACTCACAAGTTTACAGAAGGAAAACTCGAGAGACGCGCAGGAGGGCCTGGAAGGATAGAGCTTCAGACGGTCTGCTGGAGATCCATGCTTCCGATGCGCCACTGATCAGCAACCAGGAGAATCTACTAGATTCAAGCTTCAGGACCTGGACATAAGGATCCAGAGAAGTAAGAACTCTCCGACGAGTGGTGATGCTAATGCCAAATGGCGTGCGTAAATAAGCACATGTGTATCGATAAATCTGAATCATAAACATGTATTGAAAACCATGTCGTAAGCACAAGCATACAGGAACAAGTAGTTATACAGCAAGTGATATCAAGCAGGGAAAACTCACGGTATCATAAGATAAGAGCAGGAGACTTGTGGAACAGAACACAAGTGGTAAAGCAGGATGTAAGCAGGTATAATATAGTAATGATCATAAATTGAAAATTCGATGTAAAACCCAATGGAAGCATACTCGGCAAAGCATACAATGGATTCATAGTTGGCATCTTTTATTATTATTATTACTCATCTTACCCAAATGTCTAGATATGTGAATTAGCGTCTCAGCACACATATATCCATATTTGAGTAAAGCAAGGTTGTTATTGGAAACCAACGGGGGTATCAACGAACAATGTTTACAGTGGGTCCCATGCATGCCCAGGACCACGGTCCAGGACGTTTCGTTGCTGGTGGTCGGAACCGGCTGCAAGGTGTACAGGAGGGTCTTATAGGATGCCATTTTCAAGATAGTACCAGGAAAGAGGGAGCCAGCACTCCTCTCGGTCACCTGGAGGTCCACAGGTCCGAACGGAAGTTTTAATTGCACAACATATCTAATACCACTGTAAACACGAACATGTATTGATACCGCAAGTTTCCCCCGACCCGATGCAAGTTGTCCCTTTTTATAGTTTAATATGTAATTATCAATTTACGGGAATAGCAGGTGCAAGACATGATTAGAAATTCAGGAGTACATGAGTACTAGATTTAGGTCACTGCATATATAATACAGGATAACAAGTACATGATTCAAGTCACTGTATGTAATACAGGATAACAAGTATAGTATTCCCGTAAATGTGTCACAGGTCAAGTATTAATATAACAGGAGGCATGTGATAAGTCATGTTATAATAAGGAGCAAGTGTCAAGTAGTAGCATTTCGGGTGTCAGGTGGTAACATGACATGAGGGTGATATCAGGCAGGTGACAAGAGACGGCATAGTATATGTAAGCACATCAAGCGAAAGCTGAAATCACCTAGAGAGGGGGTGAATAGGTGACTAGCTAATCTAATGGTGAATTAATGCGGAATTAAAATTATTTATGCAAACTATAAATTCTAATGCACAACACACCAAGTATAACACAAGAGTGTAGCCGAATTTCCCCTGAAGGGATCTGGACTAACTTAAGATTCCTCTAGATAAGAGTTGAGGTGCCGCTTTGGCTCTCTTGGTTGAATACAAGTGTGAGCAAACAATCCCCAAGCATATATCAATTAAGCACACAATACATCAAGCATATAAGAGATATAAGCAATAAGCATAAGCAAGATATAAAGACAAGAGAGAGATAGAGAGAGCAATCGCAAACACGGGAGATTTGTTTTGAGGTTCGAGCACACTTGCTCTACGTCCCCGCCTTCAACACTATGAAGGATTTCACTAAAAACGATCCCACTGGATCACTCGGTGCTGCAACACCTACAAGCGAGTTCACACTAGAACTCCTCTGGCCTCTCTAGTCCTCTCTTGTTCCCGCAAGAATAACACACCGCAAGCACACTAGCTTGCCGAGATCGCACCTCTACAAAGAGCTCTCACAAGAACTCGAAACACTGCGAACCCGCAAGTCCGCCTCCTCAAAGTATAAAGATGAACTCTTGGTGATTTAAACACTTGATCACCTAAAAACACTCTCACAATAACTCTCCTATAGGATGGATATATCAATAGAAAGCTTAAGTATGTGTGAGAAAAATAAGGATGGAATGTGTGGTGAAAAACTCAAGAAAATCACTTTTGAAAACTCTTGATAAACTCTCCTTTTGAATGAAAGTATTTGCTCTAAAACAATTGGAGATAAACACTTAATAGAGTAAGAAAAACTGGTTCAAAAACCCACTTAAAATCTTATCTAAAACAGTCCATGGGAAGCCCCTTTTATAGGCTTCACAAAACTAGCTGTTGGAGGCCAAATCAGCAGCCTGGTCTGCTGTCGGTCGACCGCCCGGTCGACCGGCCAACGGTCAAATTTTTGACCGTTAGGCCAGTGGTCAACCGGCCAGTCGACCGTGGCCTGGATACAGAGAGCAGAGCTCTCTGCCGGTCGACCGCCCGGTCGACCGAGGCCGTTTCCAGAAAGCAGAGCTCTCTAGCGGTCGACCGGCCCTTCAGCCAAACAAGGCTTGCATGTTCTGTGCACGTCGGTCGACCGACTCCTATCTCGGTCGACTGTGCGGTCGACCGGCAAAAGCCAAAAATAGTATTTTTTTCAGGATTAAAAACTTGTGATTTTTCCTTTAATAAAATCTCATAAAATTTCTAAAAAAATCTACAAAAATAAGTTCAGTATTATACTTTGATAAACAAACATGTTTGAGTAAAAATCAAAACATATTACAAACATTTTGAACTATTTTTGTAACTTAAAAATTTTGGCTTGAAACAAAATATGTATTTTTCCAAATCGATTTTTTCAAAACTTCTCCAAATACAAAAATAAGATATTTTAAACACTTTTAAGGCTTAGTGTGTATGGATATGATCCACTACACATATATGAGGAAATATCTATGTTTTTGACATTAAGTTCTAAATAGTTTTGGTTAAACATATGTATATAAGAAACTCCAAAAACCAAAACGGTATTTTTCTAAAATGAAAACTCTTTTCCAAAGTGAAAACTCTTATGAAAACACAAATAAATCTTGTGTGTGAGTGTATATGGTATACTTGAGCAATCCACTAACTATTCTATCCTTTACATTTTATCTAAAAATAAAATCTTACTAAAAATAAACCTAGACACAAGTCTTCTCTTGAAGGTCTTCACTTGAAAATTTTCTTCTCCTTCTTGACTTGGTCCAAACTTGATCCAAAGAGCTAGACTCCTCTTGAGTACTTGATGTGATCTTGATGCATAAGCTCTTGAATCAATACGTGCTAGCTCCAAAACTTGACTTTAAATCATTTGTTGAAGCTAAACACCTACTAAGATCTTGATCATAAATCTGAGACTAAATAAACAAAAGATCATTAGTACTATAACTACATGAGTTAATCATCATCAAAACTAGAGTGATGGGCCTTTGGGCCAACAATCTCCCCTTTTTGATGATGACAAAACTCATGGATTTATATATGCATGGATTAAAGTTAAGCTTCATAGAAGCTCCCCTTAACTCATGCATAACAAATAAACAAATAGGATATGGCAATGAAGTGCATAAACTAAACACATATATATGCATCCATAAGGTGAGAGAAACAAACATAAGTCAAAAGTCCCTTTTCCAAAACCTTCTCCCCCTTTTGTTTAAACTTTCAAAAACATTTTCCCATTTTTGTAAAACATAAGATGCATAAACTCAATATATGCAAAAAAAACTCAAATATGCATATATAAACTCAAAATCTTTCTCCCCCTTTTGTCAATCATTAACAAATGGGTGAATAAAAACAAATCAAGAATAAGGATATATATACGATATACATTCATGAAGAGGAAGACGCTAAGTTAACTTCCCTGCATACATGCATTACATGAAGAAGAGATGACAAGCCCTAACTCACATAACGCATAATATGCAATGCATAAGTGGAGATGTGAATCTCTCCCTACACACGTGTATCACATAAAGAAGAGATGTCAACCTCCTCAATATAAGATACACTCAACATGAATCTATATATAGAAGAGATGTTAAGCTCCCCTTGCATATAGACAATACATATCAAAAACATTTTTAAGTTACTTTAAAACAAATTTTGAGATATCATCTAAATAACATTTTACCAATTGTAAATAAACAATACAATTTTGAATTTCTTAGATCAATAAATCAATTTGAGATATCACAAGATTTTTGATATATAAGAAATAGAAAATTTGTGATACCAATTGAAATTGAAACACTTGTACATTTTATATCAATGAAAGAAAATATTTTGAAACACATACCAATTGAAATATATGGTAAATTTTTTGATACCAAATAGGTAAAACATATTGATACCAAATAAAATTTAAACCCAATTGGAAATTAAAACATATTGATACCAATTGAAGTATATTGAAATATATTATAAATTTTTATATCAATAAAAATACCAAAAGAAAATAATGCATAGGCTTGTTAAAATACCAATTGAGATACCAATTGAAAATCAAGATTTAAATTAAGCTTAGCATAAACATACTTTGTACTTTAAACATGTAAATATCTTGTAAATCAAGCACATACAAATCATATATATGTATGAAAATGAAAATACCAAAAGAAATTGATATTATTTGAAATTTAAAAGCATATATATATAGAAAACAAAATATGAGTATACAAAATATGTCAATTGTGATGCCAATTGAAATTATGATGTGAAATTAGTGTATAACTCATAAAAATTCACCCTTTCATGCACATGATAAAAGATATTTAATTTGAGCATACAAGGCATGGTCGCCCATCATCCGCCCTTAAAGTGGTTGTAGGGGTTTTCAAAAACAAGAGCTTGAAAATATTTTTATTGTGAAAACACTACCAAATGAAGAATAAATAACTAGTTAAAGTAATTTTTGAAAAACTAGTTAAAGATCCTTCAAATATGAAATCAAATCATATGTATCCATGAAGCATGCTAAAAAACACAAGAATTGCCACTCGAAATCTATAAGGCTCAAAATATCTCATGAAAACAGTGACATGAGTAAACAAATGAAATGTGAGTGTACCAAATCATGTGAGTAGGATTTTCATGAAAGTAATCAATAAAGCTCAAAACATCAATCATGTAAAAATCATGAAAATTCATTTTTCTTTTAAAAATAAACTTTTAGGTATATGTATGTTTTATCCAAAGCTAACAATATGCATACATATCCCAAACATAAAAAAAAAGAGTCTATGATATAATTTGCATGAAGGCAAAGACTCAAGGGTATACATGTATATTTATTAGTTTTAGACAAAGATTACATATACATGAAGCAAAACAAAAATAGGTAAAACAAGTATAAATGAGAGAATCATCAAAACTAGGCTATACATGTGCATGTAGTGAGTACAAATGAACAATGAAGTGCAAAGGTATATGAATCATATGTTGATCACTACTTATACACGTATATACACAAGTTTTGATAAAACTACATCTAAACAAGTATTTACCACATGAAGCACAAAACATGATTATTTTATCATAAAACTTAAACATGCTAAAAATCATTAATTATAAAAGCATGTAAATAGAATAGGAGTTTGGAGATAGTTACCAAACCATAAGAACTATACTCCAAATCTCCAAAACATGGTGGCCTTCCCACCAAAGCTCCTTGATAACGGTGCATCAAATGTATGTCCATCAAGTCCATGTCCATCCACCACCAAGGCACCAAATCTCTCACGTTTTGTGAGAGCCCGCACCTACATCAAATACAAAAGATGGGGACTTTGGTACCCATTTTCTTTTGGGTTCTCGGGGTTAGCATTGTAAGGAACTCAAACATTCTTATTAGCAAAATTTAAAGAATTTATTCTATCACAACAAAATCTTGCTAAATGGCCTTTGCGGCCGCAATGTGTACACTTGTATACTCTAGTATGCATATGTGTATGAGTGTGATCATGACGTACAAAGTGTGCATATGCATGTTATGGGTGATGTGCAAGAGCATGTGGAGCTTGTTTCCTTAAAACAAGGTTTCCAATCTAGAGTGGTTAAATGCACATTTGCTCAAAATTGAGCTCAAACAATCTATTTTATTTTTCAAAAATTTAACTTCATTTTTAGTAGTAGCATGAAAAGCATGGTCAACAATCTTTTTCTTTTTAGAAACATTTACTTTTTCTTTTTCAACAAATTTTCTTTTCAAGGAGTTGTTTTCATTCAAAGCAACTTCTTTTTGTTTTTCTACCAAAATAATTTATTTTTCAAAGCATTATTTCCTTCACAAATATCATTTAGTTTAGAAAACAAGAAAATATTTTCATTTTTCAAACAATCATTTTCTTTTGAAATATTTTCAAATTATTTTGAAAAGAATCTTTTCTTCTAAAATAGAATCATATTTCTTTTTCAATATCTTATGATCCTTTTTAAGCAATTCATATTTTTCTAGAAGTTGTTGACAAAATAATTCAAGTTCATTATAAGACATATCAACATCCTCTTCTGACTCGGATTCGGAGTTTACCTCAAGGGGGTTTTCCCCTTGGACCATGTAGCATACGTTAGAAGCTTCACTTCCAACATCCGAGTCGCTCCCCGCATAGTATTGCTCTTGTTCGTCAAGGGAGACAATAGTGTTCTATACTACAAAAGCCGAATCAAGATTAGCAACCCTAGATAAATATTCATCATTTAGGTATTCTTTAATACATGGATGGCTTTTGTATTAGCCTCAAGATACTTGCTATTTGAACAATATGAATCTTTAATGGTAGCAAGATAAACATGAATGCCTAGGCCTTTGAGGTACATAGACATCTTAACTTTCCATGTTTGGATGTTAAGAATGTCAAAGGTGGGAGGTGACATGAAATTCATGTGTGTGTAAACAAATATTGTGATTAGCTATAAAAGAGGATCTTTAACTCAAGGTTGTTAGACCCAAATCAAGAGCACTTGGCTCTGATACCAATTGAAATAATTTTTCAAAGAGGTATTTCCTTGCAAAATTAATATGATTTATCTTATCAAAACAAAACTTTTTATCAAAAACATGAAAAACATGAAAATTTATTTTCATTAAAATCACTAGAGGGGGGTGAATAGGTGACTAGCTAATCTAATGGTGAATTAATGCGGAATTAAAACTATTTATGCAAACTATAAATTCTAATGCACAACACACCAAGTATAACACAAGAGTGTTGCCGAATTCTCCGTGAAGGGCTCTGGACTAACTCCTCAAGATTCCTCTAAATAAGAGTTGAGGTGTCGCTTGGGCTCTCTTGATTGAATACAAGTGTGAGCAAACAATCCCCAAGCATATATCAATTAAGCACACAATATATCAAGCATATAAGAGATATAAGCAATAAGCATAAGTAAGATATAAAGACAAGAGTGAGATAGAGAGAGAGAGAGAGAAATCGCAAACACGGGAGATATCTTTTGAGGTTCGAGCACACTTGCTCTACGTCCCCGCCTTCAACACTATGAAGGATTTCCACTAAAAACGATCCCACCGGATCACTCGGTGCCGCAACACCTACAAGCAAGTTCACACTAGAACTCCTTTGGCCTCTCTAGTCCTCTCTTCTTCCCGCAAGAACAACACACCGCAAGCACATTAACTTGCCGAGGGCGCACCTCTACAAAGAGCTCTCATAAGAACTCGAAACACCGCGAACCCGCAAGTCCGCCTCCTCAAAGTACAAAGATGAACTCTTAGTGATCTAAACACTTGATCACCTAAAAACACTCTCACAACAACTCTCCTATAAGATGGATATATCAATGGAAAGCTCAAGTATGTGTGAGAAAAATAAGGATGGAATGTGTGGTGAAAAACTCAAGAAAATCACTTTTGAAAACTCTTGATAAACTCCTTTTGAATGGAAGTATTTGGCTCTAAAACAAGTGGAGATAAACACTTAATAGAGTAGGAAAAACTGGTTCAAAAACCCACTTAAAATCTTATCTAAAATAGTCCATGGGAAGTCCCTTTTATAGGCTTCACAAAACTAGCCGTTGGAGGCCAAATCAGCAGCCTGGTCTGCTGTCGGTCCACCGCCCGGTCGACTGGCCAACTGTCAAATTTCTAACCGTTGGGCCAGAGGTCGACCGGCCGGTCGACCGTGGCCTGGATACAGAGAGCAGAGCTCTCTGCCGGGGTCGCCCGGTCGACCGGGGCCGTTTCCAGAGAGCAGAGCTCTCTGGCGGTCGACCGGCAGAAGCCAAAAAGTATTTTTTTTCAGGATTAAAAACTTGTGATTTTTTCCTTTAATAAAATCCCATAGAATCTCTAAAAAATCTACAAAAATAAGTTCAGTATTAAACTTTGATAAACAAACATATTTGAGTAAAAATTAAAATATGTTACAAACATTTTGAACTATTTTTGTAACTTAGAAATTTTGGCTTGAAACAAAATATGTATTTTTCCAAATCGATTTTTTCAAAACTTATCCAAATACAAAAACAAGATATTTTAAACACTTTTAAGGCTTAGTGTGTATGGATATGATCCACTACACATATATAAGGAAATATCTATGTTTTTGACATTAAGCTCTAAAATAGTTTTGGTTAAACATATGTATATAAGAAACTCCAAAAACCAAAACGGTATTTTTTCAAAATGAAAACTCTTTTCCAAAGTGAAAACTCTTTTATGAAAACACAAATAAATCTTGTGTGTGAGTGTATATGGTATACTTAAGCAATCCACCAACTATTCTATCCTTTACATTTTATCTAAAAATAAAATCTTACTAAAAACAAATCTAGACACAAGTTTTCTCTTGAAGGTCTTCACTTGAAAATCTTCTTCTCCTTCTTGACTGGTCCAAACTTGATCCAAAGAGCTAGACTCCTCTTGAGCACTTGATGTGGTCTTGATGCATAAGCTCTGAATCAACACGTGCTAGCTCCAAAACTTGACTTTAAATCCTTTGTTGAAGCTAAACATCTATTAAGATCTTAATCACAAATCTGAGACTAAATAAACACAAGATCATTAGTACTATAACTACATGAGTTAATCATCATCAAAACTAGAGTGATGGGCCTTTGGGCCAACAAAAGCATGCCAGACGATACGGGAAAACCGTACTGATATAAGAGATCGGTACAAATACCGAAAAATCATGCATTTTAGGAAAAACAGTATAAGTAAGATTTCAAATTGTTCACA